>LUCH01002799.1:34478-79747 GCA_013368495.1 Paragonimus heterotremus | reverse complement strand
CACAGCTTGCGTTGGTTGGGTCACGTATTCCGTATGTTACCTGATCGTTTACCATACCGGGCATTATATACTGAGACCACCAGCAAATGGGTAAAACCGCGTAATGGTCAAGCAACAACGTGGTCACGAAATATGAAGACCTTGACTGCTCCATTGAGCAGGGTGGGTAGGTGTCGCCTGCCTGGATGGGGTCCTCGTGATCACCCAAACCGCTGGTTAGAGACGCTATCCGAGATGGCGATGTGTCGCAGTCAATGGCTTACCTGTATCCAGACCATTTCTAGTTCTTCCTCTTAGTCTTCTTTTATTAATTTTCAACTTTAGTAACGTTTTCTTCTAGGATATTCCACTTCACTGTTGAGGTGAGCGGCGGCCCGAGCCACAGTACCTTTTGGTCAGGTTCATGGCTGTTATGATGATGATGACGATCCATCAAAACCTTTTTGTTGGTAACGTGCGGATCTTATAGCCGCGTGTTCTACTTTTTTCAGTCGCTATCTTCCAATCTGTTTGAGCTACCTGGTCATATTCGATATACATTTAATCCACTAAGTTTTATGATAGGCAACCTCCTGCAGTGGTATGGTGATGTACGCAGTCGCATTTCTGTGCATTCGTTATCCGGTGAGCTGGTTTCTGATTGAATAACTACATATTCTAAACTGGATTTTATTGTTTCGTTAGCGCGTGCCGTGTTTTACTTCTTTAACCACCAATGATTATCAATTTCGGTTTTCATTTCAGCCTAAATGAGGCTATTATAGTAGACTACAATTATAGATTTCGCTTTCTGTGGCTATGAGCAACGCGATTCGCTCGTTTTGGTTTGCCGTCAAAGGCCCCACGATTTACCGTGTTCCTGTCGGTGATGCGACACTCTCGGAAGTAAGCTTAAATAGCCGTTCTGATCGGATATTCTAGTCCGTAAACTATCGGCCGAATCTCCTCGAACACATCCCAACTGTCATAATTAATACCACGGATGGTATTTACGCACTCTTGAAATGGACTGTACTCTTATGGAGTCCATGGCTTCTCTTTAACGGTAATCGAATTCCTTTATTCATTCCTTTTATATATTCCTTTGTATATTTCAGCACAGAATCGGAGGCATTTATGGAGCTGTGTATGCCTTACTGGCTACGTGTCGGCGGTTTATGGGGCTGCTTTTTTGATTCGGGGTATATTTTTCCACATATTCCTATTTCGCAATCGTTTTTGCAGGAGCCGGACGTTTACTGAATTCAAATTATTGTCATTTCCTAAATCTTTATCGACTGGCATTGCACGATAAGGCGAATGAACAGGCACTGGTATGCAAATGGAGTTGTTTTCCATCTCTGGTTACAGGAAAGGTTGATCTTGTACAGCTTCTCATCCCCCTGGCCGGCGCAGTTCGACGTCCGACAGCTGCCTGAGGCCGTATGTATCCAAAAGAAACCGACTCCCTCACGGTCTGCTGACCTGCCTACTATCTTTTGGCCTCTCACGTCAGTTTCTGTTCTTTTGAATGTAGTGCAATATTTAGCACCTCAGTTTGTAAATAGTTCCAACTCGTCATCGTGCGTGATGTAGATAAATGTACTATACGGCAGCTGTGTTACATGTTTGTTTGACTCAACAGGCTCGTGCTTGATGAAGACAAACGTTACACCGACTGATGGTCGATTGTGAGAGATGAGGAATTAGTAAAAATTGTTTCTGAGCGTATACATTGTGCCTTCGTATCTAGTCGCTTAGGTTTATGCTGTTAATATCCAGCACCTTCTAACAGAGGTCCATGAAGACAACAAAAGACAAATAAACTATTAAATTGTGGATGAAATAGCGTAATTGCTGTAAGTATTAGTGCCGACATTTGAAGTCATTGACATGCCGAATTTCTTTCAATTGTCGTTAAGAAACTGTGCAACAAGGATGAGTAAATCCAGACCGTAGTTGGTTTATAAGTAGGCAGGACATGTGCTGACGGGAACGGTTCACTTAAGTGGATATCACACAGCAAGGCAGTTAGCGGATCGACCGGTTTTCGTTTGGTTAAAATTTATACGCATATTTCACTGGTGAAATCTTAGACAGCCCTGTCTATACGTGTGTATGAACGTTTTCGGTTAGATGATTGTTTGAATCTCATAATACCACTAAAAATGTGTTATGTATATAATTTTCAAGCACTGGGATATTGTTTATAACTTGCCGGAACGCCAAATGAGACACAAACAGGACTGTTCATCGTAATAATCACCCAGCAAAGTCAGACTAGTTGGTATTGTTATGTTCACCGAGCTTGGCATTTAGGTTGCAAACGTTTCATCACCTCGCTTGGTGATGAAACGTTTGCAACCTAAATGCCAAGCTCGGCGAACATACCAATACCAAAACCATCAACCCAAGCTACGAACAACATCACCGCTGTTCACAACTATCAGACTAGTTGATTAAATGTTGAAAAGGATGCAACAATTTTTGAAAGTGATATCCAGTTGCAGGTAAAGATGGTGAAGCGACGGACGCATTGGAATCACTGCATGCCTAGTAGTTCTAAAAGAATGCTAAGCTGCCGGCGCATCGCTCACTCTCAGTGATCGAGGGGCTAATTGTTTCTGAACGTGTGAATTTGAGACCAGTGATCTACGTTCCATTGACTGGACGTTGTCATTTTGAGATCAGTATGCTGAACGTTCTGATTTATCCTTTCTGGCACGAACTAGCCAGTTGAACTTTGTTCATTTTGGTTATTTCTACACCTCGTCAATTTTGTCAATAGCTCAGGTTAACTCATGCAAAGGACATTTAGCCATCAGTGCCGTAGCTCCCGATTTCGTACTCACTCAATCCACTACTGATGCTGAGTCTGAGAATGATTTCTTGGTATGCTCGATGAATAACCCGCCACAAGTAAATAAGATCATCCTTCTTAACTATCAAATGTAATAAATACATTCAAAAATGTTATGCCAAATTGAGCCAAAAATACAATTCGAGTGTTTGCCTAACCCCTGATCGTGTTCTGATATGCTCCAAAGTGGTTCCAACATGACCGGACCCATCTGGCTGTTCATCGTTGGTCTTAACTGTAGTTTCCCATGTTAACACACTAATCAAACTGTCAGTCAAATCAGCACTTGAATGTGATTTGTGCCTAAAAAAGCACGACGGTGAATTCACCTGGTGGTGGGGTAATTACTGTCTCCTTGAATTATCACTATATTACTCCTTCTTGTAAGGTTCGATACGACTACCACTACTTTATTAGCGGCGACTGTCGTTCTTACAATGAGTTTGGGGGACTTCATTCAACTTTAATGGGAAATTTCAACATCGTTGGTTTGTTTCACGACTGATTGTGTTTCATCGCCTTCCGTTATCCAACCTGTTTGATCCTTTTGCTGTGTTCCCGTCGTTCTCGAGCTTGGTGCAGTGTACATCTGTCCCTCGGCAATTGTTGTTTATCGTACTGAAAAACAAGCCTAGTTGAACAGTTGAATGTGCGTTTCGAATAAAATTAGTTAGTCATCATGATCGAATCAAAATTATCCCGTGCGCATTCCAGCCTACGTCTATCTCGAAGTTGGTACATAAGCCATGCAACAGAAAATGGAACGGTGATCAGTGATCGCCTGTGATTGATCACATGGTGTAGCGAGTAGGCAATTTTCCCAGTCGTTCGGCTACATATAGTGGTCACTTTGGTGATAGAGGAGATATCGTCCATGCGACTAGTAAATTATTTCCGGATGCGAAAATTATCAGCACTTACGTAATGGCAGTGTTTACAGTAGTGGTAAAACCACTGATCGGGAAGTCAAAACCAGTAGTTCAGGTAGCTAGGTTCCTGTCTTACTGCTGCTAACTGATCCATCGATTAACTAAATGAATCCTAAAAGTACCCTGAATATGTGGATGCCAGTTGACTAGTTCACATCGATTCAATGGAAACTCACTCACCCCAGTTCGATAACCTCACTTTACTTTTCGTTTAGTGACACCAGACCGCTGACCTTAGTTACTCACGTTTCATAAAAATCAACCTGTTTCGTTCAACCATGGTGTTGCTTTGATGACTCAGACCGTCCATAAGAACTGCACTGGGTAAGCAATTACACAAAATGACAAGGGGACGTAAGATTCATAGATAATTTACAAACCAGATTAAACCGAGGAAACTTATATACATCTAAATGCGTACTAGACGGTTTTCAAAGAAAAGAAACAATCTGCAGATTGTTTTTGCTCCAGGGGGTCAACTGTAGAAAGGCTGCGAGCGGGGAAATCAGGTGACTACAAGCAGAATAGGAACCCAATCACTGCAGCATACGGCATACAGTGGCTGATTAGTATCAGCAGTGATAAGCTGAACATATCTTCACTCTACTGCAGTGATTCTCACGATCAAGCCACTTAAGTTCTCCGTTTGGTGTTTGGAATATTGCGCTGACTATGTGCTTGAACTTAACTACCATTGCTGCACGTACGACAGACTGTGATAGGTTGTTACGGATTAAATATTGCTATATGGAAACGAAAGTCGCACGAATAAGCAATGTTTTTGGTAACACATCTTCACGCACGTATAGTTGTGTACACGGGCGGTAGAGTTGAATCAAACTATCGATCAGACGACCTTAAGGAAAGTTAGGTTATTAATCATTTAATTGGCGAGGGCTTGATTAGTTTGTTACGTCACGCTTGCCCACTAGCTGAATAGCGCAAGCCAGACATCGGTCCGACCGATTTGTGGCAAACGTAGGCGTAACTCTAGTTTTTCATGACAAATCCTATCTGTATTTCAGTCTAACCCTGGCCCCTTACAATAGTCAGAAACATGTTCGTCCTGTGTCCCATCTCCTTTAAGTAGCCTCATGAAAAATTCGGCTGTTTTTGAGTGGAGTGGTGTTAGGGAAAACTGGGTAAACTCTCGAATGGCCTAAGTTATTTGTCAGTTGTATTTACTAAATAGTCGTAAATATTCTTTACTTCAATTTCTGGCAGCTGGTCGGAATGACTTCGACACGTCCTAATAACAGGAGTCCGCAGGGAGCCATACTTACAATTCAACCATGAGTAGCTCTTAATTTCTACCTGTTGTCTGTTCTACGTCCTTTCTGTGTTGTAAGCGAACGTCTCAAACTACAATCACTGAATGAACATGCATATATTTTTAAAAATAGTCATTTCCGACCTGGTGGCCGATTCATATAGTTAAATACCTACCTTTCTGTTCTACGTCACCTTCGTTTGGTTATCTAACCTACCAAATTTTGATGAATTTTGTTTGATACAGTTTACCTGACAATACGAGCATATGTGCATATTACACGTTACAGAGTTATAGCGTGGTATATTGCGATCATTCCACTTGTAATGCTTATGGTCATCTTTATGAGGGAAGTAATTAGTATACGTTTGTGTGGTGCATCTGATATGCGGGCTGCCATTTGCTGATGTTTACTCACTAAAACCCGACCGGTTCCCGATTAGGTAGTCAAATTAATAAAGTCTGTTTTGGGTAGCATACGGCACAACCTCAAGGCTGATGTGAAGTAACTGCGCCCAACCGACGTAACTGGCCGAACATTCGCATTTGAGCTTGATTGGCCTTGAAGTATCAGTACACTTGGTTTACGTGTGGTGTAACCAATGACCCGTTCCACTGGACAATCTGTCTGTTTTAATGAGCTTGTGGCCTGTGCCGTCTGCTTTAAAATAACGTCGGCGCGGGTTTTGAATGCATCGATGATGATGTTTACAATGAACTGGTAATATGTTTCCACGAGTGTTTGTCTCTCGAATATGTGGACTGACGTTCTCACGAACTTGACTTTCTTATCGAATAAATATGTCCTCCTGTAGATCGATCTCAAAATCGTTGTGACACGAAAGTTTCGTGTTATGGTATAGTTTCCTTTCACTTTATTCAATTTTCAACCCGAGTTCTGTGTTCCGGTGCGAAGTGAACTTCAAGCGATCGTTCTTTCTCCCACGAGGTTATCCACTGTGTGCTGCGGAGGCAGATCACCTTACTTATAGTCCGAATCTGTGACTCATTCATGGCGTTTAATAAAGGTGTTCCCCGGGATTCGCTCGTATGGACTGTCGTTTGCACGATGCAGTGGTGCCCAACTACAGCAGTTTTTCGAACTTACTTGAATTTCTGTGGTGCATTAACAGGTGTGCTGGAGAATGCTTTGTCGAGGAGATTGTCTATGACAGCAGAAAGACGTGCAAGCTTCGGAGGCTAACAATGATACAAGTAACAGCCCACGCTGCATCAACTTGCGACACCTGTGGTAAACGATGCGTCACCAGGATTTGGTTGCGTAGCTGTGACGTGATATTCAGTTGTACCTGGAGAGAGAGGGAGGACTAGACGGACGACATCCTCATCGTCACAGTGGTCTTCAACTTAACAAGAATGTACTGTGGCTTAGGCCGCCACTCACATGACGTGGGATATCCTCGAAGAAAACGTTACTAGAACGGTCAAACAATAGTAGTAATAAAAGGACTAAACAGAAAAACTAGAAATGGTATGAATGCAGGTGCGCCATTGACTGCGGTATACTGCCATCTCGGATAGCGTTTCTAACCAGCGACTGGAGAGATCACGAGGACCCCAGCCAAGCAAGCGACACCCAACGACTTTGCTCAGTGGAGCAGTCAGGGCTTTCATATTTCATGACAACATTGTTGCTTGACCACCACGTGGTTTCATCCAACTGTCGGTGGTTTCAGTGTATAATGCTCGGTAAGGTGAACGATCAGGTGGCATGCAGGGTACGTGACTCAATCATCGCAGGTTATGCAACGTGATCAGCTGACCAGTTGATCGTGAACCTACCGTGATACGCGCCGGCGAACGGCCGTATTGCTCACGCGATCATTCCACTTGATGTGGGTCAGTTGTCAGATACAACGGTGGTCATACATGACATATCTGGTGATATCTTCGTCATAAACAGATCGCGTTTGCGAACCACAGAGCAAAACGGCACGCACACATTATATACCCTTCCTTTCAGAACCAATCGGAGGCCTTTTCGATGCTACGAATGACGCAAGTTGGCAAAGGTAACTCGTGCCTTTGCTATCCTCACTGATATCTCATCGTCAGTGTTACGGGCTGACGATATAGTATTACCCAAATATATGAAAGCGTCTACAGTCTCAAGTGGATTGCCTGCAGCAAAGAAGATAGAATTGAGGATCCCCCAGTCTTTAAGTAGCGCTTTGCACTCTGAAGGTGCGAGTCGCATTCCTTACAAATCCGCCGGGTCATTCACCTTTTCAGTATGGTCTGTATGTCTTCGGCAAAGGGGCTAAATAAGACAGTCATCTGCATACTCCGTTTCGGTCAGCCTAGTGCCACTACAATCGCGGTTCAGGGAAATTAGCTCCCTGCAATTCCCGTTCCATCTTTTTCGACTGTTTCATCAAGTGGTGCGCACAGTCTTTGCATAGGTTTTTGATCAGCCTGCGTTTAAATTCTCGACGGTCTCCATCATGTTCAGAACCAGGTAGTATCGAGCGACGCTTCTTCATAAAGTTTATCGATGTGACAAAAATCCACTCGTGTCTCAACTGCACAGATTCTTCGAAACATACCCATTCATAACAAGTTTTCATAGCTGCAGCAGTTTGTTCCCGGTGTTCATTACGTACTCTCGCCTTACTCGAACTGGGTAATTTGTTCATCGGTGCCTCCTGTTAAGCGTTATTTACGCTCTGCCCACTTGAATGTCAGTTAAGTATCTTGTATTTACAATTTTTTGACCTCTGGGCGAATGATTAAACAAAATGACCGTGCACAACAGCGTGATCTGAGTTCAAATGGTGTTCCAAAATGCACGTTTTAACTGTAAATGGCTGCTCTATTATCGAGTTATATCTATGTTGAAGAAGAAAAAAGCGTTCTCTGTGTAACACAATACCTCTCCCTGTGTCAAAATGCGGTACTCGGAATGTAGAGATCGTGAGGTGCGCACAGCTGCAGCAGTCTTTCGCCATTATCAGTGCGTTGCACCCTGACAGCAAATCCGTCCCAGTCACCACTCTTTTGGAGAAAGACGGCCAAGTTGAGCGTTAAAATGGTGCGCTTGTACGATTCTGTCAGTGTTTAGTCTGCTTCAGAAGGCTAACGGGGGTGTTGTAGAACGCATTTTTGGTAACATCCGAACAGCTGTACGTTGGAGCATACGCCGATATATTGAATATACAACGTTTATCTGATTCGTGTTCACACATTTTAACCAATGGGTTGAACCTGACATCATACAAGCTACTGTTCACTGGGAGTGGGGTTTATATGAGGGACCGCATCCCGAGTCTCTGACTTACAAGTATGCGAGATAGCAGGATACAAAGTTTTCTTGGGGGACTCTACCCGGAGTCACACTCACTTGGCAATCAGGGACTTGCATAGCCTGATCGTGCAGTGAATGAAGCACCGAACACCCCTGGCCGCACTGGATGTATACGAGGCTATGTCAAGCTCCCAGGTTTAGATGGGATGTTCTTTAACCGTATTGCATAATAGGCCGGCGGCCATGGTCAACCGTTGGGCGATTGGAGTACCTATTGTTTGAGAGCACTCTTCCTAACTTTGTTCCTGTTGATTCGGAAGACAGAAGTGCCGCAACTATGAAAATGGTTTTGCTGTATGCCCATAGCGTCGTTCCACACTATCTGAACAATCATACGCGGTCGATAGTGCAATATGCAACCTGCTATAGTAAAAGGTCGTTCAATAAAGCACGATCTTGTCCAACTCGCACGTTTGTACGCCACACTCGAGCTCGCGTTTATTAACCGGAATTCCAGTCAGCAAAACAGCGGCGGTTTCCACCTACACATCATGTGTACTTCTGCCTGATTTGTATGTGTGGATGACGCCTGTCGTGATATGTTTGCCTACCATTTCTCGTCCGTTGGTCCGATTTCGTTGAGCAATAGCTTGTCCTGTAGTCCGTGTTATCCGCAATCCACTCTTTGTGGGCTTTGACCACGTCTCCTCATCACATTGAGATATTCCACTGAATGTTGAATTAATCGCGCCTGTGATTTGGTCATCCATCATATTGAGTGTATCTGCTTTTCCTCTTACTGCTATCGTTTGTTTTGTTTGACAAGGTTGCATCTGGGAGTACCGAAGTCCTAGTCAGCATAATCCTGCTGATCGACGGAGTGCACAAGCCTGACCATCACGGCATGGTAACAGAATAAGTCAGGACGGGC
This sequence comes from Paragonimus heterotremus, assembly GCA_013368495.1. NCBI lineage: Eukaryota > Metazoa > Platyhelminthes > Trematoda > Plagiorchiida > Troglotrematidae > Paragonimus > Paragonimus heterotremus. The sequence goes on along the minus strand of LUCH01002799.1, from coordinate 70,513 downwards.
TATAGCGATAGCTTCGAATCGACCTTTCCTCCCTACAATAGCGTTATAGTTAAATCTCGGTAATTGCGCCGCACTGTGATAGTACCATCTTTTTTTTAGGACTGTTAAAAGCTAACTGCTACTGTTACAGCACTCAGGTCAGTAAAACACATACAAACCAACCTTAATAATTGGGCCAATGGGTAGTCCTTTGCAAAGCTCGAACACCCAACCGAAACGCTGTGTACCAGTTGACTCATCAGAATAGTAGGTTACTATCAAACATTGAACAGGACAGTTTTGTTGAACCAGTACCACTCAGGCGCAGCATAAGTGACGTGGTTAGCTTGTTGCAGAAGTACGCTGAGATTAGTTTGCTAAACTGTATGTGATATAGGTGAATTCGTTGTTGACGGGATAAAGGTCCTAGACGCCTGTTGTTGTATAAAAATTCGAATGCGTACGGTCTTCCACATTGTTCATGAGTTTTCCGTTTTCGCTGGAATTATTTTTGAACTTCTTTGACCTAATTAGTGATACTAATTAGGCAAGCCTATGGTCATAGGAAAATTTATGAACAGTGACGGATATCTTTCTGCCAATGAAGAGTTATCAGATGATTGGAAGCCTATTATCATTTATTAACTCACCACTGGGGCTGATCCCAAAGAAGTGGAAGAAGAGGAGAATAAATAAGAAAAATCATCTATCTTCGGACATCACGATTGGCCACCTGAGCTTCAAGTACTGGGATCCTATTGGAAGTATGTTTATGCACGAAATAGATAAACTGAGGTACGGTATTCAAATGACATGAACTTAACGAATAGAATAAGTAAGCTTGTATGCATTTACAACGTTGGCCTCACTTTTCATTCAGGTTAGGTTGCACCATTTACATTTTGCACAAATATATTGTAGTTTTCAGCCCAATATGTGCTGTTTACATTAATGTATTTTGAGGCTACAACCTAGATGTTTACGGTCATTGTGTACAGCGCTACTCTTCAGCCAAACAAATGATGATCGATTTAGTCCGTGATAACGCTCGATCCGTAGCCCGCATCATTTTTTATGATTAGCTAATTGTCTTTCTTTGTCCAGCCTCCTGATACCAATCACATACACCCATCATTGGTATAATTTGGTGAATAGCGTTGCATTTGGCAGATAGACTTAGTCTGCTTCCTTTTCTCTAGCTATCATCTTACTGCTGCTTGGGATGTACCTGTCCGGTGCTCTTTCTAGCGTATCTATTGACCGTACATATTTCTCGGTCTGGATGCTATAAACTTTCATTCGTCGTCATCGTGGTGTATCACATGGCACTCAGAATATCTCGACTTCCGATATTAGTATATTGTTGACTTTTTATACCCTTCCTATCTTTTGTGTGGTTTTTTTTGTCAACGCCAATCATAATGATCGTTTGCGTTTCCTGTCGCCAGCTGGATGATCGCACATACAGTGGGAATTCGGTTAGCCTATCCTGGTTGTCTGGGAATTATGAACTCCCTAACACGTGAGTCTCTGGCATTATTCGATCAACCGTACTGACCCACAGTGTTTGCACTTTATCTCCATTTTTGTCTAGTTAGTTAGCCGGCCGTAGACTTTTATGACCTTATGTGCTTGATGACTGTGTCGGACCATAAGACATCCGATTCGAACAGTGTCACTTCGGCCCTTTTTAAATGTTTAGAACTGCGCTCTTTAAAAACTGCTCATTATGTTCCTCAACCTTCTGAATATTGTGAAAGTTCTCTCGTCCTGAGAGGATTCCTTAATTATTTCCCTCCTTAAGGAAGGCTCACGCAACGTATACGTCAGTGATCGGGAAATCACTCTGATCTTAAGATGCGTCTGGGCTGTTTGCGTCTGTTCTACTGCACAGGTTATTCGGAAAACATAAGGATCAAGCTGGGTTTCGTACAGATGATGGATGCACCCTTATTCAGCTGCTCAAATGCTGCCAGATCTTCAAACTGCCAAGCATAGTTGTTCCTGGGCATCAAAACAGTTTTCGGTCTTGCTTACAACACTGTTATTTGGAATTACTTGTTGAGGACTGGTTTGATCGCGAAGTGTGCATCTATTCTGGGGGATGTTACACGGTCAGAACTCAGATAAGATCGGGGCCTATGGCAGCTTAGTGCCACTCTTCCGTGGGCGTGTTGCGAAGCTGTTCTCTGGGCAATGCACTGGATTATCTTATCAGTGATATCTCGGAAACTCTCTCAAGAGACAGATTCAAACTATGCCGATGATAGCATGTTGCTTGCTGACAGTACATGTGCTGTCCAAAACACATCAGAAGACTTGGTGATTATGGCTTCACAATATATCATGTGCTTCACACCGTCTTAGTGTTAGTTGTCTCTGACTGACGGGAGTCTGGTGTTATCACACTGGATTGCAACAGTTTCTTGACTAGTGAACGTTCTGGAAATAAACACTCACGTGCAACTTACTGCAAGCGAAGTTGTGGTCGGTTGACGCCAACCAATCAAAAACAGTGATTAACCGCTTTACTGATGAACAGTCGGAGATCTGGTTGGTTTTCAATTGAACGTCACCTACATTGGATCGCAGCTTCACATTCAGACGGATTTTACAGCCAGCCGAAATGGATGGGGTCTCAGGCTTAATCAGAAAGGTGACAACTCTACTTCAGAAATGCTGGGTCAGTAAAGTCGTCCCAAATGACTTGGATTTGGCTACCAACATTCCCATTTCCTAAAGGCACTCAAACACTTCGTGTGCAAATCACAGAGGGATTAACTTGATTCTTGTTGCATCGAGGTTGCTCGTAGCCACTGTACTTCATAGAGTGAACGAAACGCGTGAACAGCATATCTGTGGATACCAGGCTGGGTTTCACCTTGGCTGTGTCTGTATTAATCACGTCTTCACACTCTACCAGACGCCTGAGCTCTGGAATTCAGACAAAAGAACAACAATTATTATCTTTTATATATCAGGAAGACCTTTGATTCAGTTGATAGAGCTGCATTGTGGGAGTGTTTATCAGGAATGGATGTGTGCGAAAAGTATGTGAACATCGTGAAAGTAATTTACTGCCAGATCCCGAGCAGGGGTTTGATTTATGACAACGTATCGCTGACCTTTGGTATCTAAATTAGATTGCAATAAAATTGTCCAGCTCTCCTTCCCATTCAATTTTGCAGTAGGCGATGTCCTAGAGTGTTCCCTGACAGATTGCAAATATGATAGTGTGGAATTGTTCCCAGGTATTCGAAGTCGAGACACCGAATATGCAGACCACATCGCCCTAATGCTTGAGGGCTCACAGAGAGACTAGAACATCTTAGATAAATTAGAGGCTAACGTTCGTCAGTGTGGTATGGGTCTGCACCTACCAAGTGCAAGGTGCTGTTGCAAGATTTGCCCCGCACCTGCTCTCACCTTTTGTGGTGAGCAGTTGGAAGTGGTTGAGGAGTTTATATGCCTTGGTAACTGTATGAGCACTGATGGAATGTCTGATGAGATCACAGATCGCACAGTATAATTTCGGATGGCGTTTGTCAATTTCTGCCACCTGTGGCATCGGTATAGTCGCAGTCTTTCTTTGAAAAGTCGAGTGTACACAACCACAGTGTAGGCAGTCCTATTGTACGGCTGCGAAACTTGGTCCATCCTCGCGGAGAATGTTCTCAGACTATCCGTCTTCGGCCGTCGGTGCCAACGAAAGTAGTGGAAAATTCAAGAAGAATGACAACTATGATTCATACGGACGAAGGTTTGCCGCCGACCGTCACACTATCCATGTCAGTTTCGCTTTCTTAACATCAGCCGGCGGTGCCTGTGATGTTTGGCTTATAACAGCACTAACTGATTGTTGTGCAGTAATTTTTCACGCTTCAGTTCCTTACCTCGGATTACTGTACGGTACACGATTCAACTGACTGGTACTTATGTAAGCAGTCAGTTTGCTGGTTGAATTCAGAACACACATTTGTGAATTGGAATTCTGGATGTGTCGGACCGTTTGTCCCATAATTAGTAGTCATTTTCCCCCTCGAACACCGCCGTTTTACTATGCGTTCACTTTACTGCGGTGTAGTTAGGTTTTTCTGTTTTTCCACTTCAGATGTTTTTTGTTGGTTTTAAGCTAATAAATATTCATGTTTACGCCTCATTTCAGTTCCGGCGCGCTTGGAGGCACGTGATGAGCTTCGTAGACGGGTACGTCAACAATAGTCAGGTCGAGTAGTGACTGGTTTATGTCTCCAATCAATTGTTTGTTCGTACGTTGAAAAACTTGGGTTCGATTGTGTTTTACTCTGACGTGTATATAATGGGCTGGTACATGTCTTTTCTTTCGACACAGTCATGGTGTTCCTCATCACTGGTCGCTTATTACATCAGAGCACGTAGAATACAATGGATGAAACTGTGGGTTGACTGATGTATCTACCTCAACATCCCCCCCGTTTTCTCAAAGAGTTACTTCACCCGTTACCTCACTCAGGTAGCCTTAAAAATATGCTCCAACGACGCTATAGATTAGGAACCAGAATGTTCACAAGCCATATTAGTAGACAATAGGCATCCCAAGCGGTTTGTCAATACGAGTGCGTTTACTGATCAAATGTACATGAAACCACACTTAATACCAACTTAACCCATTCATCTCTCTTCCCTGTTCACAAAGTCACGTCACGACTGATATCCTTATTAGAAAGCGAAACAGCGAATGCTGGACATTCGCGCATGATTTCCAGTTTTCATCTTAATCATGTCTCTGCAGCTAAACTGTGAATTACCTGTCGATGCTGGTTCATTCTGTGTATACCAGTTACATTGGTGATCGGAGAAGCTGGCTTGCACAGTCTCTTGGGGTAACGTCGGATCACGCTTTACGTTCTCGATATAGTTGAAGACGTGTTCTTTCGTCATGAGGCACAGGGATCGTTCAGTTTTGCCAAAGTACGTCACTGCAGCTGAAGGTGTACTGGTACATATGATGTGAGATGGATATTTCTGGTATACACATTTTACTCTGAGAGTGTTTTACTGACCCGGTGCGACTGAGCAGGCGAATTTTTTTTCGGATTATCGGCGTCACACGTCGCGTTAGAAACAATGTATTGTTGCCTTTGTTATATGGCAACTGCACGTGCACGGGTTTCTTCGGCATGCGTCTTTCTTGTGGGTTCACTAAATCCCAGTGGGTGACCATTGGAGATCAAGGTATCGAGACCAATTTCCATGTGAAATTAAAGTGTATCACATGCGCATGTTGTTCGCGCTCGGTGAAATAGATGTCGGATCAAAGAACATTTGTTCTGAATGGGTGAGAAGCGACGGGAATATTGCATTGTATGTTGATCAGTACACCACAAACCCATGTAGGGTGTAGAATACCTGAATCTCAGTGGTTTCTCAGCTCACCACGGTATATGAAGTATGAGCGATTTGCATGTGTATATATGGGGCAGCAAAACCACCTAGTTCAGGGAACGGCGGACTGGTTGAGACAGCTCACAGTCTGATGCAAGAAGATGCTGGTGTTGGTGTGAGGAGGAGAGGAAAATGGTGCACGTGCCATCCATGGCTGACAGAGTCAAGTGGTCAGCTCCTCCCCGGGTTTCAGATGGTTTTGAAGTGAATCCCTTTTCGCATGTAGACATGGATCATGGAGTCTGATGGCAATGACTCCGGCTGCTCATAACACTTGCACTTTGACCGGTCTGGAATTGGTTTGACAGACCTTGTAAATGATTCGAGACACTTCACCCAGTTTAATTCTATGTTCATCGTCAGTCAGGTGGCGACCGATCTCGCTTCAGGTGGGCTTACTCGGACAATTGGGTTGTCATTTCAAGAGGTGTTCACGAATCCTTTCCAATAGATGCCCTATGGTTTTTCCAGCCTGACCAACCTGACAATAACGGGTAAAACTAGGTACAGAAAGATGGAAGGAGAACACGAACAAACTTTTTTTAATGTGAAGCACGAGTTGAATGATATAACAAGTTTTGCTGCAGGGTAATCAAGTTCAATTGCATTTGAGAGCCTACAGCTGACGAACTTATTGTTTACCTCGCCGTTATATGATAGGTATTTTAGAATGACCTTTTTCTGCCTTATCTGAGTTAGTTCACATGTTGTTTTAGAATGCAAATTTCTAACGTTTGAGTCCTTCAGCGTATCCATTTTCAGCAAATATTTTTAATAGTGTGTTTTAATTCATTCTGAAGAGTATCCGGTATAATGAACCCTTTACACTTTGCCTTCTGATCAATAGATCAAAATTCTTTTGTAATTCAGAGAGGCGAAACTGTAGAACTATACGTACTGATCAGTTCCACCTCATTTTTGCTGAATTTCCTTCGATGAGGCAATGATATATTCAGGCATGATAATCTTTCGTCATATTCTAATTCGGTGATGTTAGGATGTGTCTCATTGGAATAATTCGCCTTATTTGAAATAAGATACATGGTGTTTATAGAACTTGTAATTAGTAACAGTGTACTGGTGTTTAATGATCTCTAATATGTCTGCAAGTTGTCGGTGAGCAGCGGTCATGGGACGTAACTCATTGCTACGCCATTTCTCTACGTATAGAACTATCGTCAAATTGAAATAAGACAATAATAGTTCCTTTAATTTTCCCTCTGTAATGCAAACGTCAATTTGCCAGCTCTCGATATAAATGTAGAGGTGGTCACTGTTTTCTTTTTCTAATACTTTAGCAGATAGTGAGGTCACATCCAACACAATCATGTTGTCATTTCTAATGTTCATTGAATCGGCTGAATCTACAAAGCCAAGGCTTCCCTCAGTCTAAATGGAGTAGTCAGTCGTAATTTGGTCGGTTTCAATATTTCCACGAATCATTGAACTAGGACACAACAAATGACATAAAATATTTTATCAAGTACGCTCCGCCAATGTTTGGACGTTATTTGTTTTCAGTGTTTTAATTCTGAGGTTATCAGAACGACCAGAACCCCTCAGTTTCCTTCCTCTGAAAGTCAATAACGCATTTCAACCTGATATCAAAGTCGTCTGAGTATCGTCTTAAGAGGAGACATGAACATAAGTGCCTTTTGAAATGGAAATATCTTTTGGAAAAAATAAGAAAATAACAATGGATGGGGGTGGGTAGTCCATTTTGGTCAATTGACTGATTATTTATGATTCCATCATGGATGTCACAAACCCGAGCGAGTTAAAATGGGGACAACTCCTAGTGCTAAAATACAAATAAACTTTCACTCATTTTTCAGATATTCGGTGTTCTCTTGGCTATACATGTGATGCCTTACGCATCTCGATGACCTATTGGGCTAAACTGGGCGGTTTGATGATCAAACCGCCCGAGTCACTCAGACTACGTAGGCCAATAGGTACAGTTCTGAAAAACCACAATCTCCTAATTTCCACGTTAGGGGTTGGTATGTTTTTCCGAGAAAAAATCTAGGTTCGGTACACTGCTAGCAATCCATTGCTTTGCTATACAAGCTTTCGAGCTAATGGTTTTGAGTGAGAACCCTATTCGTTCCTCTGTCTAGATCCGGGTGTCCTGGTAGTATCTCAGCCCACAACAACCCAACAACAAAAATCACATACCGAATCGACCGTTTCACGTTATAATGAGAGTCGCCTTGTCTGCTACATACAGCAGGGTGGATAAACGAAAACATGCTACTGCTAACCTCTTCTCCATTGTCTTGTCAAATTGAGCTCTAAGGCCCATCCGGACTCCAGTTACGTGCAAGTAATCTACGGGTCTCACAACAAATAGTTAATCATAATTACACTTTGTCGTCAGATCCCATCTCTCACCATCAGACCTCCCTCTTCTCTTACTTCGACCTAGAATGTAAATTAATATAGGCGCTTTCAAGATTCGCACTCTAAAACAGATAGGTTAACAGGCCGCTCTCGCACGAACAGTAGACTCGTTGAATGTCACTTTCTGCTGCATTTCGAAGACGAATCCGGGACAGTAAATATATGGAACCAATACCACCCGCACTGTCTACCCAATACTGATTATACAATTCGGGTGACTCCAAGGCCGTCGCTACTGGTCAGGCTGGAGTAAGTATAGTCCTTAGCACGACAGCCGCATCCGCATTAGTAGATAGGATTTCTGTTGGCAATAGACTGTGTCCTCCGCTGGCGGCTTCTGTTAAGGCCAGCTTTAGATACAAAACCTTCAGAAATCTTTTCATTATGTCTGCCTGTGCTTCACCTGACTGTAGTGACGTCGGTGTCAAGGACGCCATCTATTCGGATCTGGTCGCGTTGGTGAGGCCGAGTCTTGTTTAGATGGTAGGTTTGAGATAGCATCACGTCGCCCGGATAATGGTAGGCGACTGTTACAGGTGTGCGCTTTGTTTAAGCTTTTTTTGCCATTACTCGTTTGAGACATCGTGCGCACCACTTTTATAATTGATGCCCTCCTCCGAATCAGGCCTGGTCTCAGATAGGTGGCGTGGTTCGATTCAGGACTGTCGTGCTTATTGGAGCGCATATGTGGATTCAGATTATGAGTTAGTAAGTTGCTGTTTCGTTCTCACTTTTTCTGAACAACGAGCCCATCGTCGGTAACGGTGGACTGCTGAGAAACTGACTATGCCGTTGGTAAAGCGTAAGTACCGAACCAGCTTAGAAAGCGAACTTGGATAGTGCTCATCCTGAAGATCCTGATGGCTGCTGTATACAGGTCTCACAAACCATTCATGAAGCAGGTATTATAGCATGCGACACGAGGATTCCTGGGTCAAACAAACATGGGATCCCGTGGAACTCCCTGGAGTTGTTAGAAGCCAGACGGAATAGTACTCGTGGTGGTTCACATGACAAGTCTAGAAGAGATATCCGTAGGAAACTGAAATGTAGTCTAAAGACTGATCGTGCGGCTTGGTTAATGGAAAAAGTTAAAGAAATGAAGACCGCTTTTGTTGGAGGGAACATTGGCACACTGTTCAAGCTTATCCGTGCTACTGTTCTCAGGCGACCGTCTGCCACTGAAGCTATCAGCGAGACAGATGGCACACTCGTTCATAATAAGTCCAGAAGATTTGAACGGTGGAGGGAACATTTTGAAGATCAGTTTAGTTGACCTGCTGGTTTTACTGTGTTGCCACCACAAACTTGTGAAGTTGACAAGCTTTTCTCAACTACTCTTATTTTACCTTTATCTCTTTCTGTCTTCCAAAACTCGGAATCGTTTGTTAACATCGGCGACTTTCTGTTAACATACTCTCAAGTAAAGCAATCCCCACGTTTTTACTAAGTTTTTTTTAAATTATATATATATATATAATATTATATGTATACCCCAGATGGAGGTGTTATCTACTTTGGGTATCATTGGGTTGGGTCGTCAGCGACGAGGTCGGAGAAAATAAACTGACCATGTGATGTCTTTGAAGGTCAAGTTGTTTTGCTTGCCTAACTCGGACAGGATGGTTTGTGATTGATAGCATGTTCTTCCTGTTCCGGGTTTGGTTGTTTGGCGAGTGACGTCTTGACCAAGTGAAGTATTTCATTCCCGTTATACCACTGAAGGCGGCCGACTGGCAACTGTAGAAAGCTCTGGAATTCAGCCGTCGTAGTATATGCATCCTGTTACTATTGTAATGTCTATGCCTGAATGGTCGTGTAATACTCAATTCACTTGTGACTCGACTTCTCATTCATCTTGCCTTAAGCGTTAATATATTTTACGGATTATCTGACTTATGAGATGTACTATGCACATTTGTTTGTGGCTTTGGTTTTTTTCAACTCATTTTACGCAATCTGTAGCTTATGCTGTGTGCATCCATTCTCTCTGACAAATACATTTCAGTATTCAATTCGACGTATTGGACTGCGTACTCGAGACGGCGAATTTGTTGAGGCGTTCTACGCCGATCGCCGTGGTTGTACTTCATCCTCGTCGGCGAGTTCGTCTTCTGCCGGGCATGGTGATTCTAAAGGCGAAGTCATGGTGAGTCGGTTCAGCTTTGTGTTCGCTAGCCTCTGCACCTTAATAGTCCCTGTCCAATAATATCAACCTGATCGATTCATTCTATGAAATGTTGCAAACTCCAGTAAACGTACGACACAGTCGCATTGTCAACTTTCTTACGGACTAGTCATGAGCCACATACGAAATAACGAATTGCTTGTAAATAACAAACCATACTGCATCTTTGTGTCTGTCTGTCATCAGGTTTAGACGCTGAAAGCCTGAAGTGTATCTGGGGTGTTCGTTCAAGTTGGTGAGACTTTTTCCAGATAATATCTAGTACAGCAGTTTTAGGGTAAGGACCTATCTTACAGTTGCGTTACTCTCATCCACATTTCATGTTTACGTGTGTCAAACTAAGTAAGCGTCTGCAGGACGTTCCATCCAGTTTCCTTGATCAACAAGACCACTCGAGTATAACTTTAACATCCAGTCAACATCGTCCAACGCCGCACAGTTAGCTTGCAGTTCAAGCTTCTGGCTGTTTTTTTATCAGTTTGATAGGTTTTTACCATCTGTTGTTATATGTGCGCACGTTATATACTCACTCGTCTGTACACCTTACCGGTAAACTCAAAACGGTTGTGACTACGACAACATTTTAACTACGTTTTCCGAATCGCATGCTGAGTACACGAGAGGTAGTGTTACTATTTTTTCACTATCGAGTCGTCAACAAATACATCACCCGATTCGGCTGTTTAGTGCATCAACCACCTGTCTGTTTGTCAATTTGTGAGCGTTTAGGCGCTTGCGGTTGTTAATCCATATTGCATAATCGGTGTGTGGCACGTGCCTTTTTGCGTTGATATTGGTGGATGATGAGTTGTCTGGCATATGTCAAGCCGCTCAAGCATGATCCGAACTATTCGAGATTATCAGATCTACAATCCGTATACTTTGTAACTGACATCGGCACCTTTGACTAATTTCGTAGTTAGGCAACAAAAAGTCACCTGCGGTGATGTCTTAACTATAGGTTATCAAAATCTCAGAGCATTTCGAATGTACGGAAGCTGAACAAACAAGACAGGATTGTGTTTTGACGTGTTGATCATGATCTTTGGTGATTGTGTTAGTGAATGGAGATGTTCAGGTTGTCAATCTCACTAGTAGTTTCACCAAACTACCTCTGGGTCTCTGCTGGACAAAGAGGAGATTGGCTGTAGATGTTCATTTATTTAAACAGGTCTTGTTCTACCATCGTTACGGAGAATAGACGTGCGTTGAAACACAAAGTAGAACACATCTGACCATATTGCTCTCGTGCTAGCTGGTCTGCTGCTTGTACTGTGTTTCCGCCACAAACTTGTAATGTAGCACCCTCGTCGGTAAATTTACAACCACTCATCAAAAACTGAGGTCCGCAATTGGATTTCCTTTCGGAAAGGTAATAGGGCTGCTGGTCCAAATGATTTCGTGCCGGTCGCCGGTGGGTAGCCTTAGTAGAGGTCTGACTTAGTTGCTTCAAAATGTATGGACAACAGAGGCTACCCCTCTCTACCCGGATCATTTGATCGTTGTTCCCATATTCATGAAAGAAGTCCGGGGCTGTTGCGAAAACCATAGGGGGATTTGTTTGACCTCAGTCATTACTAGGATTGTGGCATTCATTATACTTCGTCGACTCACTGCAGCTCGTTAGGTAAACATTAGAAAAAAGCAGGCAAGGTTTCGCCCTGGGCGAGGATGCATAGATCACATGTTTACCTTTCGTCAAATTCTGGAACAGCGTCGTGTGTACCGCCGGCCAACAATCGCCGTATTCTTTGACTATAAGGATGCGTTCGATTCGGTGGATCGTTGTACACTTTTAGAGTCGCTTAAACGCGTGGGTATACCAACTAAGTATGTGAACATACTGTTGTTTGGCCTAGTTGTCTCTGAAGTGAATACACTTTATGACGCGGGTCAGTGAAAGCCGTAAGGAATCTGTCTTGTTGATGACGCCTTACTTTCACTTACAGCTCGGTTGTTTGTTCGCAAGGTGTAGGCGCCTTGCTGTTGTATGTTTGAATGTAGACGTAGCTATTTTTAGTTGTTAGGTCCCCCTCCCATCCGCCTCTTTTTTGCTTCTTTCTTCCTTTGCAGGCTTTGATTTTTTTCTCTTCATGGTTGTGTGGCAGTTATGCATCAGTGTGAACCACCGATGTATTACTGTCTATGGTGATGATGATTATGCTTGCATCATATGTTGGCGGTTTTCTCATCCCAGCAGTTCTTACTGTCGCGCAGCCCATTACGTCGTGTGCTAACTGAACAACGTTGGTCTACTCAGACCTACACAAAAGCATGTACACGTTCCCCAAACGTCAAGTTGTTCTTCCGCTTTCATTGAGTAATCACGATTTGATTCGTATAAATTGGTTGAGTGAATCAGGTGATCACGTTTAACGTCACTGTTCATTCGACATGTCTTGAACCCCTTGTTTGCATTATAAAGTCAGTTTGTTATTTCTGACCTTCTGTATCTGCTAACAGGTTTTGTAACAATATAGCTGGAGTAAAGAATTCACGTAATAAATGTGGACCAATTAGAGCTAACCACCGAGCCTAGGGCGCTCCATTACAAGCATGTTGATAGGATTGTTGATCACTGTGAACGTGAATTGACGCTGAGCAAAACAAACCATAGAAAGCAATATGTAGACGATTAGAAAACGTTTCAGTTCTCAACTCAAGACGTCCACAATGTAATTTAATAATGACGTTGAACTCAATAACCTGATATCAACGGTTAATCAATGAAACAAGTTCTTTTGGACGGTTAACACCCAGTTGATTTTTTTGGAGCAGACGAGTTGAACGCCATATCTTCGTCACTTTTAAACAGCAAATCAAATTAAGATGTCCGTGTAGAGTTTGGCCCGATTACTGATTGTCTGAGAACACGTTTTACTATGGCAATCCTTCGCCTTTATCTGCTTCGTTTCACTGTTTTTTTCACTTTGATTTCTTCAAACCTGACTAGTTGACTTACAGCTTTCTTATACTGTCTCTTGTTTTTTGATATTTTTCTACACTAGATCATTTGTTGCGAAGGTAATGGCGGATATCCAGAGATTGGAACTCCTCTTGTTCCTCTTGATCTGGGCTATTCCGTCCTGGCTTGGAATCACCCAGGTTTCGGTAGCAGTACAGTACGTCAATCATTTCCAGTTTTTGTTCATATTTTCTTCTTTGAATCATATTAACAGCACTTGACTGATTGTTATTGCTATTTAATGCATACAGTGATACGTACACTGATATTCCCACTACGATAGCCACCATAATTAAAAAAGCCGCGAACAATGGTTACTCTTCATATAAGAGCCGGTCTCATTTGCTCACGAAACTCATCAAAATGACCGCCGTCATGTAATCGGCCATCTGTATCTACGTTCTACCGTTCGAATCGGATGACATTGATGGGCAAACAACATTGAGTTAAGACGTGGATATTCAGTAACGAGTAACAGGCGAGTTCATTCGTTCAGTCTTTAGGTACGCAAGGATTTTAAGCCGTGTACTTAAGTTGCTAACTGGTCGAATTTCACATCCAGCGCTGTTTGCCGATGCTGCGGTCAGCTGACGTTGATTGCGAAGCAATCGGATGATGATTTATCACGGTAAACTGAAGTCAACTGTCAGCCGGTTAGGTATTATAGTATGAACTAGTTTCTCAGATTAGTGACATCGCCCTTGTCATAGTCGGTGACTATACATTATGAGAGATGGCTGTTAATCGAGTTCAGTGATGTGGATATTGCCGATGTTTGACTGGGTTGTACGTAAGGTAAGTGTAAGTGAAGATGCGGTTTAGTGAAAACGTTAAACAACCGGACAGTGTCTTATTTCCACTCACAGCTAGTTTTTTGTTTGATATAGATACCTTGGTGCTGAATGTTTGAATTTCGATAGGGGACGTTTTGTGTGATTATTAGGTTTCATTTCTCCCTTTTTTCTCCTCTCTCTAGCTCGGGCTAGCTCTTTTCTTGGTTGTGTGGCGGTTGAGCCTCATGATGATTGGTTGATGCATTAGTGTCGGTGTTGATGAAGCCGAATATAGCGTTTCAGTATTATCTGCATTGTGCGATCAATATTCTGTACAACAATTCTGAGATATTGGTTACCCTAACTGTATATCAGTTCTTATCCGCAACTGTACGGGTTTGGTATATCGATCGTTAACCTAGTGCGAGTTTTGCTTGTCCGAAACCTTTGACGACAGCCATTGATCTTCGTCGGAACTAAGAAACACTCACAATTGTGACCCAACACCCATTTGTATTGCTCAGACAAGGCCACAAAGTACGGACATAAGGTGAGACGGATGTCTGTTTCGTTGCAGTCGGGGCTCACTCATGGCGATTCACGGTGTGCTGCTCACACTTGTTATTCTCAGTAGAATCTAATTACTTATAAGGTTACAGACGTACTATAGTTTGTAGAGTATGATAGTGTACAATGTGTTATGAATCGTCGGTTTATTTAATCGAAAATCGGAAATTACAATCAAAACAGAGAGACAGATTTAGTATAATTTGGGTACGAAGATACTTGTTTCTGTTGCTAGTAATAGTCGACATACTTGTAGCAAATTTTTAACTCGAATTCCCATCTTTAAACGTGTTTTGGTGATTCCGGACGTACCACCATTCTGCTGCGACCTCTGTATTATTTCTTCTTAAGTGGCCGAAACTGGTCACTGCAGTTGTTCGGGTGTTGTCCAGACCAGCTAATGGTATCCTGTTATTTAGTGTAATGGGTTTACCATAAATCTGATGGGTATGCTGGTGTACAACACCATACAACCGAAAACACCGGTAACTCGCTCTACAGTCCGTTCGATAACTCGTGTAAAAATTCCACGTTGGTTACCTTAAGTCTATACGAAATACTTTCTCGAATACCGTTGTTTATCGACGGTCGTCCTTTTAGAGGGCCTCTTTGATTCCCGAGGGCCAAAAAACTGACGTCTTACCTAATCATTTACAAAAATTTCCGGAAGAAACCCGTTAATTTTGTGGTGACCAATTAGTACTCTTTATTTTTGCACACAAATCACTCTCTGGACAGTATTCACTTGTATGTTTTTTTCTGGGAAAATCTAATGACAATTATTTCATTATTATGTATTTATGTGTATATTATGTTATATATATAGTATTACATATACTGCACTTTTCATTAACATATATTACGTTTTACATTATGTATCCTTTTCCGTACTATATGTGAATTGTTACGTATTTATTTGTATATATATGGCGTACTTTTATATGTCCGTGGTAACTTCTCCCAGCTGATACTGTTGTTCAGCTATGCAACCTATACTGTTTTCTCTGCTGTTAATATACCGTTACTATTTGTCACTTGATTAAAGTTCTTGGTTAGTGTATTGATATAATACTGTCAGAACGCCCTCCGAAAAATTAGATTCCAACCGCTTGTTGTAAATTTTCAATGGCGAAGCTTCCGATCCATTTCTCTGGTCGTATCTCTCTCGTGCTTGCGGGGATTTTGGAAACAGTGGGCTGTTGTAATGATTTTTGTATATTATACAATCAGGTTTTCCCTCAGTTTTCTGGTTATAACTTATTTGATTTTCTTATCCTCCTAATCTCCTTCTTATTCTCATCCGAACATTTGACATAAACTGGTCCGAAAACAAAACCAAACAAGACTTAAATGAAACGGTCAAAAGTACAAATTAGGTTGGATCGTGATTGGCACTCACGATCAAACCCACGGTAAACAAAGGTTGACAGTCAGTCGTTTTTGTGCACATAGGACCGGCTGTTGACAGCTGATCAACAAAGCTTCAATATACTTGAGAACTTGTGAGTTGTGAGCGTTCATCAAGATCTTAAACGAAGATGCGGTGTTGACACTGTGCTTTGTAGTCGATAAGTGCCTTGCAATGCACGAAGCGGCGTTTCGTCCTGAATTTCATGAGTTTTGCTCCGGTTGCATACAAAAGATCTTTAGGACGCACACTGTTTTACAGAGCAGCAAGAATATGCTCCCAAGACAGACTACAAGCGCAGCAAACAGTGTTGTATGAAACGCTTCGTGCTCACAATTTCCCCGAACGTTTCATTCAGAAGTGGAGCAAATTTACTCCTGCGAAAAATACAACTTTGGACGTCCCCAAAAAAGATGTTTACATCAAACTCCCCTTCAAAGGAGATAGTCTGATGAATACCTTTGGTAAGATGATCAGCGCTGCGCCAAAACGGGTGTATAATGCAGCAAAGCTTGTCCTGCTCTCACAAACCACTAGGTCACTTCTACCCTCGGTCAAAAAGCAAACCCCTATGTTTTCTACCAGTCATTGCATCTATCAGTTTTCCTGCAGTTGCGGAAGCACATACATTGGTAGAACAGAAAGGATGCTGGAAACCAGGGCCAAGGAGCACATCCCAAAATGGTTAAGAGTTGCAATGTCTAACCCTAAGCGAGGACGAAACGCCGCTTCATCCATTGCAAGGCACTTATCGACTACAAAGCACAGTGTCAACACCGCATCTTCGTTTAAGATCTTGATGAACGCTCACAACTCACAAGTTCTCAAGTATATTGAAGCTTTGTTGATCAGCTGTCAACAGCCGGTCCTATGTGCACAAAAACGACTGACTGTCAACCTTTGTTTACCGTGGGTTTGATCGTGAGTGCCAATCACGATCCAACCTAATTTGTATTTTTGACCGTTTTCATTTAAGTCTTGTTTGGTTTTGTTTTCATGCCAGTCACACGTTTACGACTGACGACAGTGTGCGAAGTGAATTCATATCGTAATTTGTGTCTTCTGACTATTCTATTCAAATGGTTAAAAAGGACTCAATGTTTCAAATAAACTGGTCCGACTAATGTGCTCCATTCATATCCTGTTTGTCTGCGTATAGTATGCTTTTTCAAAGAGCTTATGTTTGAATCTCATTCCTACAGTTCGTATTTGTATACTCAGCATGTGCTTTACATCGTAATTCATTTGATCGCGAAAACTAGTAACAGCCTTCAAAGAAGTACTAGATTTACTATGGTTTCGATAGCTAGAATGTGCTGGAAAATAACCACGAACGAATTTAAACTGCCTCTCCGTCCAGCGGCAAAACAAACGACGCTGACATCAATGACCAAGAAAATTTTTCCGGCAAATTTATTGCGATAAGAAACTCGTTAACAATGCAGAACATCTTGAAGATTTAGGAAACGATAATAAGTTCCGAAAATTTCCGGTTGTTTTATATATGTAAACAAAGAACCTTAAATGGACGTAATCTACCTAACTCCATCGTATCCGTATGCAACTTCATTAGCAAGACTTTCGGTCATAACCAATTAAATGTTGTTTTTCTTTTCCGTACCGAAACAACAACAAAATCTGTGCCTCAAATGGATATTGACAATGTGTAAAATTTTCGTAAGAATTTCTTTACCCTCTGTGAGCAGGTGGATATTCAGCGAATGGACGTAGTGATTACACAGAACAATCAACCATAGCACAGTTGGTAGCTTAAAAGTTTAAACTACAGTATGGAAGGGCAGAACAAGAAATGTTCTGATTTGATTTCTGCCTAGCTCTTCTTTACAATCTGTGGTTGTTTTGAACTTATTACGTAATGAGCTTCAGTGGACAGAAGTGTGCACAAACGTTGGTTTACTGGGTATTCGTCTAGTGAACATGTTGTTGAGGAATCAGGAAATAGTCTGTTGACAAATTGCTCACAGGTGTCGAAGTGACTGGAAAAGATGTAGTCGGAGACTACGGCTAAAGTGTCAGCTAAAACCGAAGAGATGTTTGAGCGAGCGACACATCCTAACAAAATCTCTTGCTAAATGTCCGACTAATATGACCTAGAGATTGTAATCCCAAATTAATAACACACAACTCATGATGCATAATTTTATGGGAGAAGGAGTAACCATTATTTTTATCAACAGACAGAAACCATAAACATCTCGTCCATCCGAACCATCAGTAACACATGGGAGCCAAAGGAGATCATTAGAAAGTTAAATACCGAAATAATTAACACATTTGAAAAGTGGTATGAAAGTTGATCCTGTGGATGTCAGATGGCAGTGAATAAACATATCTGGTTATCTTTCACCCTAGCATACGGGCGAGTC
Source organism: Paragonimus heterotremus (assembly GCA_013368495.1). Taxonomy (NCBI): domain Eukaryota; kingdom Metazoa; phylum Platyhelminthes; class Trematoda; order Plagiorchiida; family Troglotrematidae; genus Paragonimus; species Paragonimus heterotremus. The sequence continues at coordinate 52,419 of LUCH01002799.1, read as the reverse complement.
TTCGATCGATTGTATTTACATCAGTAGCCATGAAGGTTCTTAAGAAAGCTTGTTATGAACCTCTGTCCTCCAGTAATTGCACGTATCCATGCCAAGTTCTTTGCTGTCATTCTGTGCATACGGCCGTCTCTCGATCTGTCTTGTGCGCTTTGTTTTGTTCCCTCTAGATAGCAAACTCAAAGTAGGGCTGTTTTCCATTTCCCTGTTTTTTTTTGACAATGATTTCGATGGCATCAGTAGGAAAATATTGTTTCTTCTTCTCACGGAGTGTGGCATCCAACCATATTTTATAATCTTATTTGAGAACCATTTTTCGATTCTCTTAGTTTACGTATTTAACTTGTCCACCGTCTTCCTCATTCCTCACATATCCGGATTTCGTCCAGGGTGCCGTTCATTCTCCCATTTTTATTTCTAGTTTATACACATTCCGTCCCTGTTATTGAGACCTACTTTCGGTTTCAGTACGCAAATGATCTTGTTATCGGAGTTGTATATTCTGTAATGTTCTCCCACCCAATTTGCAGGGGGGTCTTGTCGAACTGACCAACTGGCCTAGCACATGTCTTTTATTGTTCATTAAATACAACTGTATTGGTTTTATTTTCCTTTCTCAAAGGAATAGACTACCAGCAGCTTTTTAATAATTTTCCTCAGTTGCTAATCAAAAGCAAAGCTTTTTCTAGATCCTAACATTTACGAATTATATCGAATGTGGTCGTTTCACGTTGGCGGTGTTCCATCCAGTCAATCCGTAAACATGTCAGTACCTAATCCGTGTACGTCTGATTACATATGCAACTTAATATATAACTCCTAAGATGTTGAACGTACTGACTAGAATCGTGGTGAAAAAATCAACACGTATATTCCGATGTAGTTGATTACCTCGATTGCAGTGTCTGGAATCAGATTGTAGAAGGGCAGACATGAATAGAACTGTTATCACGTGGTGAATCTTTGTTCATAACCAGCCATCTCGGTATCAAAACATGGAATTATACTGCTTCTATGTGAGCGTCACTATCTGCTAACCTTATTGTATTTCCCATCCCTTATATACGGCATACTTGACAACATTAATGGTCATAGATTTTCCCTCTCAGTTTTACAGTCATTTCGTTCCCCTCTTTTGTCACACTTTTAGGCCCTTCCGTTTCCTGACAAAGTACAGAATTCCATCGAAGCAGTCCTCTTATTTGCTGTGCACCAGCTTCATTTCCCATTAGACCAAATCTACCTATTCGGTTGGTCTATTGGAGGCTACACAGCTAGTTGGGCAGCCATGAATTATCCGGAAATCGGCGGTTTGGTAAGCAACCACTGTCAATGAATGCGTGCCGTGCAAATGATTGGCTATCTCCAACGTATTTTTTCCAGTTATCTATCGGTTGCTTCCAGGCTGTTGCATAGGCGCTTCTGGCTTAGCCTATTTTAAACCTTCTTCTGCGTTCGTAAACTGATCCACCGGAAGTAGACTATCTGTCTTGACTATGCTTGTCGCAGTTTTGTGTGGACGAACGAAATCATGATTTTGACACACAAAGTAGCAATTAACTTATTGATGAGTAGTCGGGGACTTGATTAATTTCAAGTTGAACATCACATACAATTGATCGTAACTTTCGCATTCCCATAGACTTTCTAATCGGCCCCTTTACTCATTACTCACTTGCGAGAGTGGTTGAACGTTCACATATGATGATTCGGTCGTGCCTACTGTGAGGTCATAGGCACATTGGTAACACACGGTTGCCTCATGAAAGCAGCCGGAGTTCCAGGCGCGGTCGTGGCAAGCCTACACACTACTGATGAGCTCTAACAAGAAAGAAACTCGATTCTAATGTTTCTTTCCGAAAAGGGCCGACTGCAAAGTAGTCTTTGGGAATGCGATAGGTACAATCAGTTGTGTGCGATGTTCAACTTGAAATTCAAAAGTAACTCTTGATTAAGTCAAAAATAACAGCTCCGCAATCGAGACCATTTGAAGTGACGGGGTCTCCTCACATCTGTAACCAGAGAGTTGTCTGCTTCAGGTTGTGATGTGCATTCAAATTAATTTTGCTGCCATCGCTGATCGGTTGAGTGATGGTTTGTGAGTAAACAACACTCACAAATCGTTTGGTTCCAAAATTCCATTGACTACAGTTATTTTTTACTTCCGACTTGTGGCAAGAGGTGAGCGATTGACGGTTGTTCAGAAAGGTGTGATTTTAGTGTTGCATTCTTAATGTGTTTACAATTCATGAAGATTACTATGTGAATAAACGGACACCAGACACTTCAACCTGAGGTTGACTCAGATCTTCACTACTATTTGCGAACAACTTGTCTTAGCTCTATTTTTGCTTACTGGTCAGTAGTAGGAGATTTCTCTTTAACGTGAACTGTGAACCACTAAAAGTTGATCGAAACTGTTTCATTTTCATGGACTTTTTATCTAGATCCTTTCGGAAGGAAGCACCATACCTGGGTTTTTATTTGGTTAGAGCTCGTCTGTAGTGTATACCCTTCTGTAATCAGGATTAGAACTCCAGCTGCGCTTTCATAAGGCAACCGCGTTGGCCACTGCGTCACCCCCTTAACATTGGATACGACTGAATTATCATGTGCAAACGCCTGTCAGTAGTGCCTCAGATTACCGAATCGCCTCGAAAGAATTGTCCTTCTAGCTTAAGTCGATGCCCCACTGCTGGAACTTTTCTTCAAGTTGAATTCACAGTATTACTTAAATTTGTTGAGCTACATTTTGATTACTTGTTTATCACAGAAAATCGAAGTTCCCAACCAAAGTGGTCTCCCGGTTCTGTAGTAAACTATCTTCTTGGTTGTAAGACCGACCCAATTACTCCAGCATGTTTCTCTCACTTCTTCGCTGTATGTTAATTGCACCTACTTTACCATCGGTTGCATGATAACAAAATATGTGATCTGTCACTTTCAACTATGCTGATCCGAACTACACAAGTTGATTCTTTTCTCTGTCAGACTTGAGTTCCAACCACGTAACATGAAATGAGCTCAGTACGGGCGTTCATTTACAGGCAGGGCAGTTGGTTGTGCTGTTTAGTGAATGTCAAACGTTTTCTTAAATGACAAATGGCTTCAATATCATATCACCCGGAATGATACATGCGTTTTTGTTATAAGTAACTGGATTAAGACAGTCCAATGCATTGGACTATGTTCAGCGATGAAATTTTATTTTAGTCTAGTCGTTTTTTGGTTTGCTACACACTACTGGCCTGCCAAAGCCATTCGCCGATTTGAAGGCTTTGTAATCTTAGGGCGATAGTATACATTGACATTCGCCAGATGACAAAATCACCTCCACCCCATTTCCAGTCGATAATTGTTGAAGCTCAGTTTATTCACATGCTAACCAGGATGAAGCCGAGTGTGTTACGCATGGTCAGCGTTCACGTTCTATCTACTGCGGAACTCAACACCGTGGTGCTCGTTGCAGTTTTTTGGTGTGAAAAATTTGCCCCGGCCAATTTTATCCCTCACAACCTCAAACCGGGTGTTGGTCAAACTAAGGACAAACACTGAATGGTTTCATTTGTCGAAGGTCTTGTCGCACCTATCGTTTGCCTAAAATCCAGCGTGTATAAATCGGTGCGTCATAATCACCATGGTATTGAGTCGCACTGCAGGTGCTGCTGTGAACAGTTTCACATACTTGGGTAACACCATCTCGTCAGCCTGTAATATTGCTGATGAGATATCAGCGAAGATTGCGAAGGCACGAGTTGCCTTTGCCAAACTGCGTCATCTGTGGCGTCGGAAAGACGTCCGGTTGTCGCTGAAAGGAAGGGTATATAATGCTTGTGTGCGCTCCATTTTGCTTTATGGTTCGGAAACGTGGCCTGTTCACAAAGAAGATATCAACAGACTTTCTGTGTTTGACCACCGTTGTCTCCACCAGTTGGCCCATATTAAGTGGATTGATCGCGTGAGCAATGTGGAAGTTCGCCGGCGCGTATTCCGAAACACTCGGGATGCGCGATCTATTGGCCAACTAATCACGGTACACAGCTTGCGTTGGCCGGATCACGTACTCCGTATGTCATCTGATCGTTTACCGTACCGGGTATTATATACTGAGACCACCAACAGTTGGGTAAAACCGCGTGGTGGTCAAGCAACGACGTGGTCACGAAATGTGAAGACTCTGACTGCTCCATTGAGCAAAGTGGGTAGGTGTCGCCTGCCTTGGTGGGGTCCTCGTGATCACTCAAACCGCTGGTTAGAGACGCTATCCGAGATGACGATGTGTTGCAGTCAATGACGTACCTGTATTCATACCATTTCTAGTTCTTCCGCCTAGTCTTCTTTTTAGTAACGTTTTCTTCTAGGATATTCCACGTCATTGTTGCGGTGATCGGCGGCCCGAGCCCCAGTACCTTTTGGTCAGGTTCATGGCTGTTATGATGATGATAACGCGGGGCTTACGAGATATGATACAACGGCGTGCCTATGACTGGCTGTGGTAAGCGATCCAACGTTTGTCCTAACGGACCCATCGCCCCCGTGGGCTAACTGTCCATTTGGATCAGAGGCAGACACTTGCGCGCACATTGGAGATGTCTCGTTCACAATGCCACTGTGCGGTTCGTGTTGGACGCGTTCTGCATGGTTGTACCTACTACACAGATACTCTGAACTGTACTGCATTTTTAAATGACTACTGGGGTTTTTATAAGCTGGGTCTGATTCCTCCATTTCGTTATCTCTAGGCCGAGACTGTCTCACATTTTCCATTCTATTATTTTATGATGGCTCATCAACCGTGTCAACTACCGACGTATTGCGCTACCAATGACAAGGACAATGGTAACCACTTGGCTTGATTCAAATCCCTTCACTTTATTTCAGATTTTAGATGCTACGTTTGATGATCTTGATGAATTGGCGAAGAACGTGGTACCAGAAGTGTTCTGTAAGTCAACATGTCTCTTCCCATCTGTTTATCTGTGTCTCCATTGTAATGTTTCGCACATTTTGATCATACGTAAACGATTTGATATCTCGTAATTATGGTTCACGCTTGACCGGATGGGTTGGTGAAACTGAAACTAGAGAAACACAAGCAGCAGCCGAGCCTAAGTAACTGCAGTATCAAGCCAATTGCCTTCATAACTGAATGCATTATGCCAATTCTTCATCATCATCATAAATAGCAATACGTCGGTGATTCGCACTGCTGCTTAACTGCTATACATCCGTCCTAATTAAACACAATCAATGTTTGTGGGTTTTCTTGGCATTGCTCTAGTTTACTGGCTGCCAAGCGTCAATCTCCAACGGGTTGAAAACACTGTTGCAATCCTGATATTCGTCATTCTCATGTATTGTTGGTTTTAGTCTTCTATGATCTCCCGATTTTTCTATCCCGGTTCATCGTCATCCTTCTTGACCTCTGTTCTGTAGATGTTTGTGTTTAAATTTGGTTATACGTTCGTGTCTGTTCATAACCCATGGACGTTACTTGTCTGACCTGTTCAAAATCGTTTTAAGTGTCCACTCTAAACAATGGTCTTTCTGCTCTCGTCTCACCACATAGATCCGCTTGTTCTGGGTGCAATGCGAAACCACTTGGATTTGAACAATCTGGCTCAGGTGAAGGCGTAAGTTATGTTCCTAGTGTTTATATGTTTATTAGTTTGCATGTTTATACGTGGAACTGTAGTCTCATCCTTACATTGATCACTAATTTGTTCTTCCAATCGGACTAAACGAAATTGTGTCAGCAGGCATTACTACGACCCTCATTCAAACCGAATAATCACTGAGCTGATCTATGTTCATGAACATTAGACTCATTGCATGTCGATGTCTGCTGTATCTTGGAGACTGGAATCCAAAACAATGGTCAATGTATGGAACTAACTGCACCCGCATTGTCTACCCGGTACCGGTTACACACTTCGGGTGACTACACAGCTGCCGTCACAGGTCAGGCTGGAATAGGTATAGTCCTTAGCTCGACGGCTGCAGCCTCATTGATAGATTGGATTCATGTTAACAGTAGACTTTGTGCTGTCCGCCTGGCAGGTTCTGTTAAGGTCACTCCTAGGCGCAAGACTGTCAGAAATGTATTCATTGTATCCGCTTACGCCCCTACTGACTGTACTGACGTGGGCGTGAAGGACCCATTTTACTCGGATCTGGCCGCTCTCCTTCGGTCGACACGTGGCTCTGATGTAGTCGTTCTGGCCGGAGGTATGAATGCCCAGGTTGATCACCTTGGTGAGGCCGAATCTGGTTTAGGTGGCAGGTTTGGGATAGCGTCACATCGGTCACATAATGGTGGGTGATTGTTGCAGCTGTGCACTGAGTATAAGCTATTTTTAGTCAGCACTAGTTTTAGGCATCGTGCGTGTCAATGCTATAGTTGGCGCCCGCCTTCTCTGAATCAGGCCTGGTCTCAGATAGATCACATAGCCGTTAGTTAGTGGTTGCATTCAAGACTGTCGTAGTTATTGGAGTACATAGATGGATTCAGATGATACGTTGGTGCGTTGTCGTTTTGTTGTTACTTTTGCTGGACAACGATCCCTTCGACAGCAACGACTGGCTGTTGAGAAATTGGCTTTACCATCGGTAAAGCATAAGTACCCAACCTGATTAGAAAGCTGCCTTAGTGATACTCCTCCCGAATATCCTAATAGCTGCTGGATTCAAATTTCACAGGTCATTCAAAAAGCAGGTACTGTAGTATACGACACTGCGGTACATGGGCTAAATGAACATTGGATTTGTAAGAAATCTCTGGAGTTGTTAGAAGTCAGACGGAAGATTCCTCCTGATAGTTCACATGGTAAGTCTAGAAGAGATATCCGTAAGAAGCTGAGGTGTAGTCTAAAGACTGATCGCGAGGCTTAGTTTGTGGAGAAAGTTTACGGAATGGAAACCGCGTTTGCTTCAGGGAACACCAACAAACTCTTTAAGCTGATCCGTGCCACTGGTCCCAGGCGACCGTCTGTCAGTGAAGCTATCAGCGAGTCAGATGGCACACTAATTTATAATAAATCCAGAAGATTAGGGCATTTGGCGGAACACTTTGAGGGTCAGTTTGGCTGACCTCCTGTTTCCATCGTGTTGCCGCCACAAACTTGTGACGTAGCACCCTGGTCGTTAGATTCGGATCGACCCACTGAGACTGATGTTCGCAATCGCATCTAGGTTCTCAAACGTACTAGGGCTGCTGATGCAGATGTTATCGTGCCGGCACATTTTGAGGAAAGTGGAGAGGTATTAATAGAGGCCTTGTCTGAGCTGTTTCAACTTGTGTGGACGACAGAGACCATCCCTGCGTGCTGGGTTTACTCGATAACAATTCCCATATTTAAAATGGGATCCCGGGGCTCTTGTGCAAACCATAAGGAAATTAGTTTGACCCCAATCATTTCAAGGGTTCTGGTATCCATTATACTTGGTCGACTCACTGCAGCTCGTGAGGTGAAGATTAGAGAAGAACAGGCTGGGTTTCGCGATGGGCGGGGTTGTATAGATCACATTTTCACCCTCCGTCAAATTCTGGAACAGCGTGATGTGTACCGTCGGCCAACGATCGCCGTATTCCTCGACTGTAAAAGTGCGTTCGAGTCGGTGGATCGATCTAAACTTTTAGAATCACTTAAACGCAGAGGTGTACCGACTAAGTATGTGAACATACTGTCGGCTCTTTACCCCCATACTTAGGTTAGGGTTTACGGTGAACTATCTGCCAGTTTGAGCACCATGAGCGGCGTACGTGAAGGCTGTCCCCTTTCACTATTTTTGTTCCATTTCGTTATGGATGAAATAATGGAGGATTGTCTGTGGCACTGGAATGATGCCAGTGTGGACCTCCTGTCTTGTGGAGGGCTGACTGATCTTGATTGTGTTGACGACAAGGTGTTGTTGTTTGAGAATTTTCAAGCGGCATAAACAATGCTAAACGCTATTTCGCGTTCTGCTATGTACATCGGCATGTGTTTTGCGACTTCAAAATGCATAGTGCTTCTACAAGATTGTTGTGATTACGTAGATTTAATGTTAGATAATGAAGTCATGGATGTTGTTGATCTGTGAAGCTGCATCAGCAATGGTGGAGGTGTAGGGAATGAAATGGAGGCGCGTATTTCCAATTTTATGGCGGTGTTCGCTAATCTGAGACACCTATGGCGACAGAGGGGTATTTCCCTTAAACTTAAGGGTCGCGTATATCAGACAACAGTGAGGGCTGTATTACTATACGACAGCGAAAGATGGCCGCTCAGGGTAGAGGACGTGAACCGTCTCGTGGTATTCGACCACCGATGTCTGCGTTCAATCGCTCCTATCAGTTTGCACCAGCGAGTAAGCAACAAGGAGGTTAGGAAGCGGGTGTTTGGCCTTGATTGTTAAATGAGTTCTTTTGTTCAGTCACTACATTTGCACAGACTTAGATGATTAGGTCATGTACGAAAGATACTAGCTAATCGTTTGCCACACCGAGCACTGTTTGCCGACGCTACGGCGGATTGGCGTAATGTGCGAGGTGGACAGATGATGACCTGGCGTAGACAAATGAAATCATTCACGAAGGGATTGGTCACGGTTGATCAGGTTTGTCTCCCAGGCTGGGGCCCTCGCGACTCTCAGAATCAGTGGCTTGAGACGTTAAGTGAGATGGCAGCTAATCGAGCTTAGTGGCGTGAATGTTGTCGTTGTTTGTCCGAACTGTCTGTGAAGTGAGCGCACTTAATGACACAGTGCAGTGAAAGCCGTGAGGAAGCTGTCTTGCTAATGGCGCCTTACTTTCATTTACAGCTCGGTTGTTTGTTTGCAAGGTGTAGTCGCCTTGATGTTGTATGTTTAAACATAGACGTTGCTATTTTTATTTGTTAGATCCATTCCCCTTCTTTTTTACTCTCCTCTCATATAGGTTTTTTTTACTTTGTGGTTCTTTGTCAGTTGAACGTCAGTGTGACCCACTGATGTATTGCTGTCTATGATGATGACCTATGTTCAAGAATTTGCGAGTTTCCACAAGAGTTACTGCTGCTTACTTAGACCTATTCTTTGACTAGATCATTCATTCAGTCACGTGCTTTTTTTGCATCAAAACCCAGTCGGCCAAACCACATTTTGCCAGTTGGTCGTGCCCATTCATTCATTTAGGGTTTCTGCTGTCGTTTGTCTGATGAACAAATAGGTCATTATCCCCCCTCTGGTTCCAGCGTACGGCAGCTGTTCGCCAAGCGAATGAAGCACATGTGATGTCGATACATTTGGTTAAAACTTCCGCTGCCTCGAACCTAACAAAAATCCTAATTTTCCCATGGTATATGCTAGACTTATTCTATCTCGGTTCTGACTGGTTGGTAATTACTTTTCACGAAGTTCCCAACAGATCAACTGGCACCTGCAACTTTTCTTACCGACTACATCATGGTGTTAGTGACTGTTGATCGCCCCGGTACGCACACCCGACCACTATCCGAAAAGTAAACAAAAAAATCCGGGCACCCTGTGTACTCTACCGGTCGAGACATGTCCGTAGGTTGGAATTTGCGGTTGTCTCGTTTATCCTATCATCACTGATCGCTTCCACTAATTCACTGATAAAAGACAGCCTACATTACGGTAGAATGAATTAAAATGTCTTGTTGCAGCTTACGTATATCTGATTTCCATCCGTCGGTTCGGATTCACAATTGAATGCATTCTGATAAATTCCTAGTTCTGTCTGCTACTTAAATTTTGATTTACAATTTCCAACCTACCTCATTCTTGTCATTCTTCTTTCTCCTCCATCCCCGTTTGTTTATCCGACAGCTATGATGGTCCAATTCGTTTCATCCGACGAAGCGAAGACGAGGTCATCAGTACTTCGTAAGTAGTTTTGCTATGCAGCACATAGTATATGCTTGTGTTTTTGTATGCCGTTAGCTCCGCGGCTTATATAAGATAAATGTAGAAAATGGGGAAATCTCACAAATTAAAACTGTTGGTTAGTTGATGAAGTCAGGGTAGGAATACAGAGACTCATAACGCTGGTTTCAATTTTCCGCTATATTCTTTCGGGTTCCGATTTCAGATCACTATTTCTCAGACCACCGACTTCAGTTTCATTCGACACATGGTAACAGAGGACAGCGTGGCTGGTGATAGGTTGGCACACGTATCAAATGTTCCCCACTTAGTGGGGAACGGTTTCGATATGAACCAATTGTGATATAGTATAATTCCAATTATCAAATATATCTTTCGTTGATTACTGCGTTGCTTTCCTTTGGCGAATTCCTTATGACGAAGTGAGATGGAGGATAAATAACGGAGTTCAACTATGCTATTTCTGGCGTCACTTCCCAGTTCAGATAGTGGCACATGATGGCATACGATTCCCGCCAATGGTTCAAATGTTGTTGGAACCCAAACTTATTCATAGTTGGTTCTCTTCTCAATGATCACGTGTCAAACTGTTCACTAGTATAGTTACGTACTAGTCATTTCCAGTCGTGGTAATTGATGTATCTATGCCTATGCTCCTGTACCGTTTCTCCAGTTGACGTGGGTAACATATTCAGTTGGTTTTGTAGTTTCCTTTGAAACTCTTTTCACAATCTACCAATTGGAATCATGATGAACGTATGCTGAACGTCACTCGGATATGACGTTGCTGAAATTGTCTTGACGAAGATTGTCTAATGTTCGACCACACGTGAGGTTGGCTATTGTCAAGTTGAGGACTGTGCAACGATCCTCAACCTTGATTTTGTATTATACTTTTAAGGAGTACAACCTGCCGCTATCCGCGATACCTCATCGAGTGCGCTAATTAATCTATCCGGAATGTGGACTGCACATTGCCATTACATGACGCACACGAGTTATGGTGACCAAGCATGCTAACTTAGAGTAATTATGTGTGGAGTGTAAACATGGCTTCCTAGTTCAGATGACAAACGTTTGCAGGGTTTATGCTTACTGTCTCTTACTGGTTTGAGTCTAGTGAAAGCTCAGATTGCTTACAGTTAGGTCAGTTCTCAATATATATGGACAATTACTTGTTCTCATGTACGAACATGGTAGACATGGCGGACCCGTGTATCAACTGGCCTCGCGTATGGCCACATCTGATTTTAAGCCAGTTAGTAGGAACCGTTTCGACGGTAGTGGTGGAGTACGTACAACTATCGTTCAAATCTAGACGTATGTGTCTAAGTGCGACCAACTTCTCAACGGCATGAACGAGACAACCGTTATTCATTCGTCCATCACAATCGAAACAGTCTTTCTATCCTTACAATTGTTGGTTCGTATCGCCGAATTTACCATTCATTCTGCTTTCGAATTGAAGATCGGACCTTTTGTTGTTCAGTTTGAGCGCTGCATTGTTATAGTATTCGAATTCTGTTGAATCATAGCTAATTTCCTAAATCGAATTTCGTCTGACTACGTCTGCTGAGTTGCACATGGGCTGCTGTTCTTTGATTACTCGAACATACATTAGGTTGCAACTAGTGATCTGAAATGTGGAAGCTAGCTTCCTTCTCAGTGGGTTCTGTCGTGGTTGAATTTTTGTTTATGAACCGCACGTATTATATACGTGCAGCTGAAGGATCACTGAACTGTCGAAAATTTTCAGCGTTTCAAATAATCAAAATGAATCAACAATACTAGTGGATATAAGTTGAACATCACCCACAGTTGATCACAGTCATCGTATATCCATAGATTTTCCAGTCTAACAACATCCCAACCCGAGTCTTTCCAAAGAAGATGACTAAACAGTCTATGGGAATGCGACGGGTTCGATCAGTTATGAGTGATGTTCAGTTTATATCAACTTAACCCATTACTACTCACCAGTAAAATTAGTTAAGGTTTATACCAGTTTTTGAGATTGCACCGTAGAATTTGCAAACATGGAGGGTAAATATCAGGTTTGATGTTTTTTATAACTGCCTGTTTGTTTCTACGGCGTTGAGGTCTGACACGGTTGTTATGAATGTTGTCCATTGGGTTGTTGCTGTTAGATTACATCGAAACATGAACTAGGTTTACGTTAATTGTTGTTTAATTTAACCGCGACAGCACAACGCATTTTCTCACGTCTTTTTCTCTAATCGTTCTCCGGTACCACAGTGTCCCTCCATCCCGAGCAAGCAACCGTGGGAATGTGCTGTTTGTGGGTCTATTGAAACACCGGTAATTCATTTTGTTCACGTTTTCAGTACCGTTGTGTAATTTTTTCCCACAAGACCACATCATTTATACAAGCGCTGTCATACTGTATTTCCCAAGTTCTCTTTGAATTTATGTTCAGTTTTTCGAAAGATTAGTTTTCCAGACTGTGACTTTGAGATGCCTGCATCAGTATCGTTGACAGTATCACATTGTAACAGTCAGTATTTACGCCTCACTATCATACAAGTTTATGACAAAAGATGTGTTGAGATTCATCATAACAGGAATAAGAAGGGAAGATTGGATTTGCTGCATTAAAGTGTTTCAAACAGTCAAGATGTCTGTATCTCGTAGACTAACAAGTAGAGCTCTTTGCAGTGCATAGTCTGCATAATTGTCTCTGTATGGCTTTCCATGTCCGTATTTGCTCTGTCTTTTCACTTCTTAGGGGGCTCAGCAAAATTCAAGTACCTTATGAGTCTTGTTGCCCATATCTAGTACCCAGGATGATTGAGGTGATAACTCTCAATGCTTAGCTCATTAGACTACGAGTCTCTTTTCTGGATGCTGAAATTTTTAACAAGCTAATTTCAAAGATAATTAACCACTGTAATTCCGACTTAGTGCACATTTCCGTTTGTCATTTAGTTCGCTTAGAGATCGGTGCAGTGGGCGCTGATAGTGACGAAAGCGGAGGTTTGGTTCTTTGCTTTTCTAACCGTCACATATAATGTTCCGCGGCAAACATGGATTTGTTGTATCCTGTAATCACTAGAAGATTGACTTCACTCGCTAATCACAGTTGGTAGCAGATCAACACAGTTGATCAAATGTTTCGTCAAAACTGTGATTACAGGGCGTACTAACAACTCGACTCTCAGTAACAAGCGAACATGTATCATCTTATGCAGCTGATCAGTCAGGAGGCGGCAAAACGCGAAAAGACAAAATCACCCATACACCCATTGGAAGGGAGCCGTTTTTCACTCGTTAAAACAAATAGTCAATCACGGGGCCTTGGCAAAACAGCTGAGCGTTAACAGGATAAAAAGTCAGAAGCTGTCCTCACGCCCTGTTGAATTCATCCAGTTTTCCATGTATTTTTACATACTTGTTCTTCGTCGTCATACATGTGTACCTTCCGCGATTTTCGCGCTTATAATCTAATTTGTTGCTTGGACGTTTAAATTCATAACGTTTGTGTTGTTTGGCAGCCACAGCCGACAGATTGAGCTGATTTATCCTCAAGCCATTCGGTTATGCTCAAAAACGATAATTCCGAGACAGATAACCAAGAAATAGATTTGGTCAACTAACAATAGCACAATGTACGGATCGCGACCAGCTAGCACAAAATCGGAAGTCTAGAAGCCCATAGAAAACCTCGATCTTTAATCGATAGTGTATTTGCCTCCAAACTAAAAATAACGGTCGATCAGCGTCTACATGTTTATTGATATTCCGTGGAATTGAAAGATCGCACATTAGACTGGAATATGCCAATCCGAAGGAAAGTGCTAAAATCGGGTTCTGACGTGTTATCATGTCAAGGATTAAAACTCACAATCGTAAAATATTTTTTCAATTAGTTTCTCAAAGTGCAGGCCATTTTTGAAGAAAATTGACTTTCTTCAACGAATGCAACTAGTTGACTTGTATTGATGGTAGCCAAGAATGCCTGTGATCAGCTATCGTCACAAGTAGTTCACGTTAAATCTACAGTAAGCGGTTTCACCCGTATGTATCATGTTTTGTTGGACATGCAAATGACAATTTATGCGTGAAGAATACCCACGCAACTTGATGCATGTTTTTGGCCTCATCCCAGTACTCATGTATATAAATGCTAGCCTGGAATATATATATATACGTATGTAATCATTGTTGGTTATTATTTGGTACTGAAGAAATGGGACAAAATGTTGCCACTTGACGATATCCACCTTCTCACTAGCTTGTTAATATTCATGTTTAGTTAACTTCATACGCTAAATACAACCTTAGAAGAAGTGTTCAAATAAGTTCACTGCAGTCATCCTGGAACTCGAAATTTTCCGAAAATCTGTACCAATCTCTCTTGTTTAGCTGCGTTGTAAACGTATTTTTATTTGGATCCTATCAACAATGTGTTTGATTCTCACTACAGATTCCCTTATCTGATGACCCCGGAAAACGAATCGCTATTGATACATTATCTCTCTTTGGATGCTGAGGAACGTAGTAAGTAGTAGTCTGGTCGTTTGTCGAATTTCTTTTGAATCCACTTTCTACTCCTTTTTCGACTTTCTGGTCTACTGCCATAGCTTGTAGGATGTCACACACGCACACATGTTTCGTTCGCCTTGAAGCTTCTCGTCTGGCTTTCTGAACGCCCTCTGTCGGGCTGTTGGATTTTTCTATTGAAGATGTATACATATACATACAAATATATACAGGATGTCACACCAACTTTTGGCCATTTGTGGGGGATATTTTTAGATAGTTTTCAGTTAGGTTTTAGACAGCCTATATGCCCTTCTGTTGAACTGTTGTCAACTTCTTGTGTCCTGTATGAAACCTGTGTTGGGGCAGTCCTGTTCGCTGTTATCTTGTGTGAGGATCGTCCTCGTGAACTCGGGAGGAATGCACATATAACCAGCTTAGTAAATCATCAGCTGTTCACTTGTAGAAATGAAGTATTTTGATTTCCGAATTGCCGCGCTCATAATCATTTTGAACATGTATGAACTGTGATGTAGACATCTAGAATGATCCAATCTTGTCCGAAGTATCTAAAGATCGTTTACCGTTTACTTATCACGCTGCAATCCGAGAAAGATTTATCCCGCATATTTGACACAGTTTTATCATACGTGTATATAAACTGATTGGGTTTACTAGTCATCTCATATGAAACTGTCGCAGTGTGCTTCCACACGGCTAGTGTGCCATCAAATGAGAAATTACCATTTGGTCAGTCAGTCGATTGCCTTAGTTCGCATCCTGAAATCCGCCTCCTTATAATTGTCCAACCTTTTTGCTTACTTATGACTCATTAATTACGCTTTAGATTTCCCATCACTGAAGCTCAGATAAGACTGGTTCTAACTCGCTGGTCTCTGTGGACTTCTTCAGCTATTTTTTGGGACTGCTTGATGTGTGATTGATTCGTTAAATGTTGCTTGGCCGCAAGTTGATCTTGTTCAATCTTGTTGTGCTTGTTTTGATCCAAATTTTGCGTGTGTACTCCAAACGTCCGCCTACTTTCCGCCTCTTCTCTTTCACACTCGAGCCAAAGTTATTGAATTATTCTTTTTGCCCGACTAGTATTTCTCTTTCTTCGATACGTTCAACATTACTGTTTATGTTTGTTCCAACCTCTCCATTATATATCCTATGGATGACACCTCTTTTTCTGTTTGCGTTTTACTACGTTAATGATCTTTTGACTTCAACGTGATTGTGGTTTATGACAGCTCTTTACTAGCTTGCCTGCCTTCCAGGATTGCTTGTCTACTAGTCCGTTTGCTTGACACAACTGACTAGGCTGCTTTTTGCCAGCCTTGTCTTTTCTACTGGTGTCACACCAAGCTAGTTTTTTTTTCCAGTGGTCATTTATCTTCCACATATCGCTCGTTTCAATTCATTGTTTCTTTTTCTGCCTAAATCTGACTATATATTGTCAATTTCGAACCCCGATGTTTGTGCTATTCAGTTTGTGTTCGATGCCCCAAATTCACTTTTACATACTAATTCCTTACAATCATCTCAGTGCAGAAGACTTACCGTTAGGACTCGTTGTTCCTTGCCTTTTTTATCCGTTTTTTTGCTGTTGTATTAAACAATTTGTATTCATTATTTTCTGGTCATTCCTCACTCTAACTAACCGATCGTTGACACGTCAATTCAAATCATTTGATGCTGAATGACCACATGATAGACTTTGGTCCGTCACACAAACTCAACATTGAAGTCTGAAGTTCGATTACACGTTATCAACGGTTTTACGGTAGTGCCGAATCAATAGTCTGTCTTTGACTTCTTGCGTCTAACCTATTCGGTACTTCTCTTCGATTTATCCCGAGTACCATGCTTTGCAAATTCTTTCAATGAGCACTTCTTTTATGATTGAGAATACAAGAACTTATCTTCATGAACATAAAACCTGCACTGCGCACAGCTTTGTGAAACTAAGTACGTTTGTGTTCCTACCATTCTTTAGGGAACTTTCTCAATGAATTGAACTGCTCCCCTGAACGTTATGGTCCTACGGTCTCGGAATATCTGCGACAAGAAGCACTGAAAAAGCAAACTTTGGCTGATTCCGTCCGAACCCCACCCGTTACGCATCCGACAATCGGCCTTTATCCGTCTACACTGGGCCGCGAGATCTCTGACGTCGGTGTGAAATGGTCAATGTTACTCTACTTGGTAAGTCCACAAAGCATGTACCGTCGAGCAACAAACCAGATCACGTATCAGGGCGTCACCATGGTTCAGTCAGTGTAAATCGGATTCGTATTCTCATCCGTACAATTTATATTGAACGTCATTCTTGTTGCGGTCATGAAGCTCATTCGAATTGCATGGATTTTCGAAATATTCTCTTTCGGCTGGCACTGTACTGTCTTTAGGTTTGAAAAAAAAACAGTAATTTTTATAAAGTTGGACAGCTTCAGTGAATTTTAATCAAGCTATGACTGGTTGCACTCAGATACTCAGTGACCCTAGTGACGTTGCGTATGATTACTACAATCCTCTGAGAATCTTGTAATTGACAATCTCTGGGTAGGTTCTCACTGTTGTCATCATTTACCAGGCGCTCATTCGCTTTTAAACCTTGTAACTTGGTGCGTGCTTGTATGCTTTCCGATTTTACTGCTCTTCATTCATTTAGGTCTCCCAGTATTTTGACGAGTCCCCAGGAGCTCACTGCGCACCATTACAAAGGGCTTGCTTCCAGCTGCCTTGGTCATTGTACACGGAATCTCCTTTGCGACAGTCTGTTTCACCGCAACCGGTCACTGGTGGATTAAGTGCTGAATGAGGCATGAACTGCGCTCGCACACTGGTTATTGTCTTCTCCACACAGTCACTATCCTCCTCGGTATCATCTTTCTGTTTCACTTCAGTGGGACAGATGACAGCAGACTCGCTACAAATTTTTTGGGGGGCCGTTTTCAGTTTAGCCATTATCATTCATTTTAAACTCTGTGAGGTCTGGCTGTGGTGCACTCGTGAACTTACACGTTTCCAGTTTTCTATCAATTACCGCCACTTCACACTTGTCCTTCTTGTTCCTTTCTGTTGTGTGAACTTAACTCTGAACAAAGTCTTTCTTTTTCAACAGAATGCTTAATCGTTTTCCCCCTCCATGTGTTCAGCTGAGGTGTGTTGTTGGAACTCGAAGTCCCCTTAAACTTACACGTTAGACAAGCCTGATGAATACGGGCTGTTGCATCTCCTTCACTGGATGTCTATCAAGACTTGCGTTGTTTTGTTCAGTTTGGTCTCATCTGTACTACCTAACATTTCAGGCGCTTGTATTTATTTTTAATTTTGCCTTCATACATTGGACGAAAATCGCCATGGTCGGACATTCCAAACCTATGTCTACGTTTGTCATGAATGACCATGTTTTTGTCATCGCTGGAAGGTACGGTCAAATAGACACTAGTATGTAAATAAACTTCCTCCGTTTCGGCTGTCTGCAGTATGTTCCAAAAACAGTGTGGGTGGGTGGGTAGGTGTCGCCTGCCTGGCTGCGGTCCTCATGATCACTCAAACCGCTGGTTAGAGA
>LUCH01002798.1:98646-111082 GCA_013368495.1 Paragonimus heterotremus | reverse complement strand
TTGAAATCATCGAAATCTATGACGTCGATTTTCATTATATTTCACCTTCATATTTCCGAAGTAACGCAGAATGCGACCTTGCGTTATTTTTCTGTTAATCCCTATGCCATTGAACAACCGCACATTTCTTGTTTACGTCTTTGGAAGATTGAAACAAAGAAATCTCTGGGGGGCAGATTTTCAAGATTTTAGATTCTGCAACATATCACAATTTTTCAACAACTTTTATGGCTATGAATTATTTTTTAACCAAAAAATAACGGAGATATTCACGTTCTGCCGATTACACGCAGCCTAACCCACCACATACAAGTACCGCTAATTTTGTGATATTTCTTCTGTTATGCAGATTGACTGAGTAGAGTTGGATAACCGGAAACGACTGTATCAGAAAAAACCTGATACCTTCCGAAATTACTGCGACAGCGGCTTCTACGGCATCTATCACGTAAAACTGCATCTGAGATTTATGACGTAGCGAAACCCTGTCTGTTACATGTCTTGTTGATTTGCACTATGACTTCACCTGTCGAAAACTTTTAGCAAAAACACTGATGTGAATTAGGCATTTGTCAGAACCATAGCCCGACTTCAGGTGCCGCATGCAGGTCTATAATACGTTTTTCACATAAAGTTGATTTACACCATGGTGAAAACATGTCTGTCGGGAGTCTTTTTGATTCACCTTATGACTTCATATGTTAGCCCCTCTTCTCTCAGAGAATGATCTGCCATTAAGGTTTGTGTTTTTCCACTGTTCCTTCTTTTCATGTCCTGTCATCTTCTCGTGGCTTTTTTTATCAAGTTTCTTTACTCAAATCGCCTTTCGCTTACAGAATGCTGGATTTGACAAAGCTTTCGGTTTACAAGGGAGTGGTTGCAAACTAGCGGTGTTCCTTATGTTTTATTCTATCGATTTTACATCTGAAATATGTGGGTACTTTGTTTTCTTCGCGGTATTCATCGTTCTGCTGTTAATTTCTGCGCGTTCAGCGGTCGTGTAGGAAATTTTTACGGTAAAATGTCCGTCTCAAGGTCACTTCAGAGAGATATTCTATGCGTCCCTTGTCTACCTTCATACCGGCCAGCGTGAGGCCACCTGAAGGCACTCAAAATGATCGTCTCATGATAAAAGTGATTCTGTTGAATTGGCTTGCCAGTATTTGCCAAATAAAATCGACCGCTGAGAAGAGAAGTCGGCGAAACCGACAGAATAATGCCAGCGGTCCTTAAGCGTTGGATTACGTAAGATTCGAATTGATTTACTGAGCGAAGCAAATAACAAGGGATGTAAGAATGGTGCCGTTAGCGTGATTGGCCGACTCGGATCCTATTCTTAACAACTGGGAATCAACTGTGACCCACTGCGAAACGACTCTGGACAGAGTCGGACCGGCTCTGGATCCCACTGCACGCTCACTGGGATCCGACTCCTGACAAACCCTTGCTAAAAACCGACCGACTCCGGCCAGTGTCAGCGTGTTTTACGGGTACTCGTTTTACCATACCTTACAATTATCATGGTAGGTGATTTGACCATCGTCATGATTTTTCCCTGGAACCAACAGCCTGGAAATTGGGTATATTTTGGAAGCACTAACACTTTTTAAAGGCTACCACATATTTTTACTCGGTAGGTAGGGTCTCTCAGTTGAGCCGGTTCGTGAATTCTGGTTTAAATTTAACCACAAATGATGAATTCTCGTGCAACTCGACCGTTAGTATATTCTGCCCAGAAACGGATGAGACTGAGTATTTTGGAAGAATGAGAAGTGTGAACTTTTGTACTACCAGGTATGGCTGTTTCTAAGTTGGAGAATGACGAAAAAACATCAACAAAAATGTGGTAAATTGACGGACGGAAAGAGCTGATGTGCCTGAAGGTGAATTTTGCTACTCCGTGAAGTTAGTAGTGAAGTAATAATAACACACATACACAATGTAAGTGTAAACCCCAGTTCTGCTGACATTACTTATACATTCTGCAAGAGCAGTTGTAACGTGGTACATAAACAACGGTTGATTAGAAGTTGTGATCGCGAGGTTTGTTTTCAAATGAAATAGTTTCGAAAACACCGTGCGTGAGTAACTGGACATTCCCTTAACCATGTTGTGAGTTTGGCGGACTGTTTAACGACAGAATATATACGTCTATTCATAAGTGGACACACTGCAGCTGTAGTACGTAGTTGTCTGATCAACCAAGTGGCAATCGCTCAAGGTTATGAAGACGCAATCAGCACAAGTGTAGGCTGAGTGGAGCTTGAGTGTAGCCTGAGTGTAATTTGCGACTAGAAACGGGACCATTTGGGACACCCATGTGACAAACAACTGCACCCAAACTACGCTCAAACAACAGTCGCGATTAGGCGATTTCCCCATCCAGCAGCACCTCTCACGTCCCCTAGAGATCGATCTCTACACAAAAGTGTAAACGCCAACAGTCCGTTCAAAATGCAGCTGTTCATTAGTTCACTATGGCTAACCCCTATCTATGTGGGACAGGACCATCTAGGAGCCGAGACGCGCGCACTAAAAGTGTATTGCTAGGCAGAGTCATTTCAACCAACTGGCGTTCATCTTGTACGAGGACAAATAGTGTATGCTGTATACATAAGTGGAGCGACCTATGAAACTATGTGCAATACCCTATAGTTAAAACCTTGATTCCATCGCGCTTAATACGCATGGACGTTCACTGCTAATTTTGTTGAGGTCTGTTGCATCAGTTTTGGGATTGCTATGCTACGTTTGCTTAGTGTTAAAAGCTGGTCCTAGGTTTTATTATTATATTTAAGAATAAACTGCATTAATCATCTTTGTTCTCACACCGGCTACTGCAACCGCTTCCCTCACCTTTATTCAGCCTGAGCCCCGTAAACTTCTAGAGGTCAAAATTAGACACTACATTTGTCTCGGATAACTCATAGTTCTACCTATTTTTTGATGCGCGAATAGTCGTTCTGCTCTGACCCAACCAATGATCGCTCGTTTCAGTGAACTCAATTCGGTCTTACCAACTTCAGCACTGAGCGGTGCATAGTTGTCGAAGTTGTTGTACGGGTACATTTTTTATTCCATTTTTGAGGAACTTTCGCATTTCTAGTGAGAGATTTGATTCTCATGTATACTTATTCGATTTATACCGTATTAAACCCAGTTTTTATGAGCATCTTCTAATCAATGTTTTCGAAGACAGATTATCGTTGAATATTGAGCAAGGCGGTTTTGGATCGACAGATTACGCGTAACTTGGTGTGAAATTGAATTGTCAACGGACGATTCACTATTCACAATTCTCACAGAAAACAGCACACCGGAAGTAGAATTAAGTTAGTGTTAGTGTGAAAATATATATTCAGCGATAACAGTGAAAGGCATCAAGAGGTTTCTTCATCGCGTTATATTGGTGTCAGGAGCCCCAGCGTTCTCCGCGTGCGATAGAAACTTTGTCGTATTCTTCGGATCCATGATTACATTCGCTGCTGAAGTCGGTTGTTTAAAAGTGCGCTACAAGCGTTCGTGCTTCCTTCTTTAATGAAAAATTCTACAATACAAGGGATGTAAGGTTAAGGTTGAACTAGAGGCGGGAAATTTCGGTTATTTCAGTTACAAGCGAAATATCCTGTTTATCTCGATGATACGACGGTAAACTTTTCCAATAACAAAATGGCTCATCGTTTGTTCTTCTAACTCACAAAAGATATTAGAATTACAAGTTCGAGGTAGCAGACTTTATAATCTTCACTATCTCTACCTCTTGGAATCTTTCAGTCAACTACAAGAATAACTTCATTACAGCGGATCTTTTTCATTCAATATTGGCCCTCATTCCATCAGACAGTGGTAAATCGATGAATGGTGACTGAAATCCGGGAAATTTTGTCTGTGACCAGTTTTTCAACAGGCAAGTCACAGGTACCATCTCAATTTATGAGCGCATCAGGGAATCCGCGAAACAACAACATCCCGTCAACCAGCTAACAATGCGAACTACAGTATGATTCAATCCTATCGGTAGACAAAACGGATCTAAGTAATGTTCGAGATAACCATGATTTTTAAATTACCGAGGGTGTTAAAATTTTGTGGCGTGTTTCAGTTTCGAAAATCGTTGAATTCTGTCGAGGGAAAATTTTCGTTTCAACTTTTCTAAAGCGTGAGCGAGAAATACGCGTAACAATTACTGGAAAATTTAACGATATTGTGAAATTACTCTAAGTCGCAAAGTTAATGTTCGGATACAATGAAACTCAGTCTCGTGGAACTGGAAGGATATCCTTTCCTTAAAACTTCAGTTTAATTAATCAGGAAAACTTGATTTTCTTTCCGACAGTGAAACCATTGTTGGGCCATGAGGACTGAGCCTTTTGTAAAGCTGCTAACGTAAGATACTGTGCTAACTGATGTTAAACATGGTATTGTGTTCTTAAGCTGATCATATCAGTGGCAATTTCCTAGTTATACTTGTCATCAGTGACCGTCCGTTGCAACAGAGTGTGGAATTTTTGCAGCAGAGTTAATCTGAGAGCCGAGGTGAACTTACTGTTAGCGCTTATAGAATGAGTATCAAAGACCCAACAGAGAGTAAAAACAAGAACCCTTGAGATTGTGCAAGAATATTTATAAGACCCCAGCCAGCAAAATCTCTCAAACTACCTAGGTGATTTCTGAAAGTCATCCGGTTATTTGACACGGTAATTTTGTGGTAAAGGCCCGAAATCACCCTGAAATTACTCAATGGGTAATTTACCCCAATAATTACCACTTTTACACTTTTCAATGTTCCCAAATTTTTTCGACGGAAATGCGAACAACATTTTCTCGCTCTTTCCACCCTGCCTTGTGCACACATTTCTTCGTAGAAATACTGCAGAACAATCCAATCTGTCAGAATCGTCCGTCAGAAAAAACTAGTTTCATGGTTAGCTTTGAAATTCCCTATGCCCTTCGTAACCAAGATATAACAAAATTGTATAAAGTAAACAAATAGAAAACCACAGCTGGCTTTTAATAATGTGGCAAACACTTACCAGTTTGTGACGATCAGGCTCAAAACACCTACTTCGGCTTGTAGGAAATTCAAACGTCACTCCCAAAATAAAGTCCTTTGGCTATCTCCGAAATTCCATATCCCCTTAATAACCAGAATACAACAAAAATTTCATAGTTCCAGCGGATAGGAAACTACACACCGAGTGTTGCTGCAAATCCGGAAAACACTAACCAACCAAAGTAACTTTGACAAAATTCCATGATGTTCACGGTTGCCCATTCGTGTTTATAAACACAAAACAGAAGGTTCATGGATGTATATTTCAAGCCATGGTCCACCGTACACTTTGGGAAGTTGACCCCCGTTCCGGCCTCGACTCTTGAATAATAGCCTAAAAAACAGAAGGCTATTGTTAGTACAATACCCGCCTCAAATGGCTTTAATAATACGAACGGGATAGTGACGCCACTTCTGTGGATTTGCCTACAGATATCCACACTTGCCACTCGTTGGCACGAAGAGATTTTCTGAAACTAGCACTGTTCAGCCATTCACGTACAACAACGTTATACTCCATGTCTGCATGCTTTCTGACCTATCATCGACACGTACGGCATTTGCGAGGCAACATTATCAGCAAGCGTGAACAATGGGTTACCGCGCTTGACCAAGCAGATCGGCTTACTCATAACCTCAGTCTTCAAGTTCATTCAAAGTAGGTTGCACTTGGGTGCAAAGTTACGGAGATGATTCTTGTCAGCATGTGATGAATCGCTTTACCACAGAATCGCCCATCTTAGGATGACAGCAAGCGAACCCGAAAATAACTGTGGTTCGTGATAGTAATTTACCAGTTCTTCCCGTGATACCATCCCGTACTTTCGCTTTTAACTGCGTCAGTTTGGCTTCTGACGCTAGCGGCTGCCGAAAGTCCGTACATGAATCTGCAATCTCCACATCTTCTGCAAGCAGCTTTCATCTCTCTGCAGTCCAACTTAAACTTGGAACGCTGCAAGCAAACGCTAAGCTGGCGCACCGTTTGGACGTCCATCTGAACCTGTGGATGTACGTGATTTTGAATAACGGGATTTAGAACTTTCCGCCAACTCTCCGAAGGAGAGTTGTGAGAGGTTTCGGTTGTGTGGGCCGCTAGACTGGGGATCCTGTAATGTTGCACTACGAACCGATTACTTGTCCCGAGGTAACCAGATTTTGCCAGCCTGCGACAGTAGTTTCGGGAAGCGTGTTTTCGATAAACAAAGGCTGTTTCTCAGCGCTTCTATACAAAAACATTTACCTGGAAATTGAACACAATTACCTTCCTAGCAGAATCCGAGGCGGCGGTATGCTTGGCAAGAATGCGTCAGGCACGCTATCTGAAACACTGCAGTCAACAGCGGGACAATCCAATTGCGACATCCCATCCGACTCCGAAGGTTCACTGTCACCAGCGGTAGACAGAAACCTTCGAGACTTTTTGCTACAAAGTGAAGGGCCTTAGTGTGTAATTGCACCTAGATCTTTCTGTGAGGGCGGCTGCTCATTAACACGGTGGCTTCTGTTTAGTTTAATTTGCACCTGGCATTTAGTAAAAAAGCACAATTTACCGTGAAAACTTATCGGGCAAACTTCGTGAATTTCGCACCGATCACCTTGACACTTGAATTACCGGATTATTTGACAATTTTCTACGGCACAGTTCTCCAGTCAACAGGTGTGAGTACCATCTATCAACCACTCGGCTGGAACGACTCCGACTGCGTTCTTCCTTCAAAAAATAACCACAACGAACAGCCGAAAAGAATTAGGCCCGCTGGATTAACATTCAGACTTATCCACGTGTGAAAATTTGCATAGAAGGAAAAATTTACAGATCGAACGTGCGTACAGTAGGTAAAACCCCGGGTATTCCACAGGGAACATAAATGAACTTACACAAACCAGAGTAGACCAGGGGAGTTGTTGCATAGTCTGACAGTAACCTAACAGGAAATAAGCACATTTGGGGGAACGGTATGTCATGCTTGAAGAAATCACAAGCATCCACGAAAACAGGGTATGTGACGAAGCAATCATCGAATTCAGTAATTTTCGACGGCTAATTGTCAACGGTTGCATAGTGTTCAGGGCCTGCCACAATGAAAATTATACAATTTGCAATAGCTGTTTTCTATATGCCGGCAAACAGTACCGGAAACATCCGACATCATCGATTGCAAGTGACAGATGACAGCCTCAACCATCCCTAGGAAGGCCTGTAAATGCGGTCAGTTGGGTTCACGCAAAGTCTGCCAGAGCTTCCCCATAAGAGACAGACGGAAGAGCCGAAAACGCATTTAACGTTCCATGTCTAGCAACATTATCGGTAAGTTAATTATACTGTGAATGTTGAAAACAACACTGTCCGCGGAATAAAGTGAGAGATATCGGCCCACAAATTTAAGCAATAAATTAGACTGACATGCACTAAAATGATTTGTGGAAATTATGTATTTTTGAAATGAACAAACGGGAAAATTGAACTTTGTGGGAATTGGACAATACAAGCTTCAAGTAAACAGGCTCCAGATACAACAAAAACAAATTTAATTCAGTGGCTTTCCAATGCTGTGCCGAATCAAACGACCGACTCTTACGCGTGGAGTCCACCAGACCGTGCCCTCAAGTCGTCTGGCAGTTGATTTTGTAATCGCCTGGTAACCCTACACCAGATTCCACTTTTCCACATATACAATAATCTGTGGGTTACACCCGGATAAACCGGGCGCATAGGATCACATGGGAAATCCGTCATCTTATCAGTGGGTAAGGATCAGAAAGAGGAGGGAACAGGATGATGGTGTTGACGGTCTCTCCACCTTCGAAACTCCCTGTCATCACACGGGCAGCGAGCGAGCTGCAGAAAGATGACTGGTCCGCTCGCGTGTACTCCTCGGACGACGCATCCGTCAAAGCCGGGGATGGCCTGTATGGTTTTTATCAGCTTGATTCAAGCACGTGCAAGATTATCACAGTTAACTACAGGCGACTTCATAGATACGATAAAATCACCCCGAGAAATACGAAGTCCATTGTGCCGAACGAATCCAGTTCTGCAGTCAAGTCTTCCAGATATTCTTCGACGGAAGTCGGCTTACCGTCTCTGTAAAATAAGCTGATAACGAAAGCCTCTCCGGGCAACCGACGGATTCACAGACCTCGTGGTGGCCAGCATTGTTTCAAGGAATCTTTGAAGACAGCCACTTCATCTGTATGTAGTTGGATAAATACAGTATAAGGTAGCATGTGAGCTTGACGGTAAGCACGCGCCAGTGAAGCTATCAGGACCGAGTGCGCGTACAAGCCACCGCCAATGCAGCGCAGTATGCTCGACTGTGGTATTCTCAGTATTGTTTGTGGATCGCCCGGCGAATTTGGAAAATAAAAGTTCAGCAACATTTATCGAGATCCGTCAGCGACAAATTGCAATGCATACAGGTATCGAGTGAGTCCTCCGAAGTATTCCCGGTGAGGTTATTGCTGGAAGAACACCTGACACGCAACCCTGGCCTCGTACCTGTCATTGGACCAGCTGGCTGGCTTGCCGATTTTGAGAGGCAACCGATGAGGTGAAAAAATTAATTAACCTAGAAACAAAAAGGTATCTCTAATTTCCAGCGGCAGTATACTCCTATCTTTATCAGCGCCCCCATCTGTCGAGTTTGATTCACGATCCACGGCTGAAGAATAGTTCACGACAAGACTTTGCGTACCATGGAGCATCTGCTATTGTTATGCCACGGTGTGCACTTTCGGCAACAGGGCTGTCGTCGGTGGCAATGTCCGACGAGGCAGCTGGATCATTCTGCCCTACAGCTAGCCGACTTAAGCGCCTGTTGAAACCAGACGTCGAATGCCCGGGTAGCCGGTAAAAGCGTTTCATAGGAACTGCCGCAAATGTCTGACGGAAGTAACTGATCTCCTATCGTTGGATGCAACAGAACTATTTTAGCGCAATTGTGCGTATAACGTACGCCATAACAATGCCTGTCTTATGGACGTTTGAAACCGCATATCTCTGTAAATGATCCGGGTAGAGCAAAGGTGAAACATCGCAACTTTATTATACGTTTATTTATATGAGATTGTACACCCCTCTGTACTGTGCGAATTAGATATGAAGCCTACGAATACTAACTTGCATACGTAGTCATAAAACAGTTTGCCATCCGAACGAAAATTATCACTAAACACGAACACGTAACAGCCCAGTTGTAAATACACGTTGGAGGTGCCAGCACTGAAAACGGGGAAAGAACAACCAGATTACCACTGACTTGTTTAACGACCTCCAAGATGTCGCTGGCTGACCACTATTGGTTCGGATCACCAGTTAAACAACTTCGCTGTAGTCATGAAAGAAAATGTAACATACTATCTATACACTTTGCTCATAGCCTAACTCAACTGATTAAGCCAAGTCTAGTGGACTTAATACATCATTCCCGGAAGCTGGGGACATTTTTGGGGTAATTTCTCCCACAAATTGCCGTTTCAGAGGGTAAGTTGTGCTGGTTGGGACGGTCGAATTTCCTGGCCTACGGATAGATGTTGGTCGAGAAAAGTCTCTCATATAAAGTATCGATTCAATGAAACCTAACGGTTGATAGTGGAACCATTTCAGCGTGACGTACGCCTGAAGGCTGGCAAGGTGACGTCAATTGAACGATGTCGAAGAGCTCTTCATGTCGAAACACTTATAACCGATATATCCACTTGTCCTTTCCTATGAGTGAAGCTAAATAATGTCTATGTTGAAACGCAGGGTTCGACCAACGAAGTTACTGAGTGTGAACCAGTACACGATTATATACGAAGCATATATCGGTAGTCTGTGTTCAGATGGGTACACAACACCTCCGACCCTCCTCAGCGCAGAATATAGGCGGTAATTCGCATGAGATTCTGGCGTCCATTCCGACGATTGGATCCGTTTATCACTGTCTTCACTATCTTGTTTATCAAGTCTGACTTCCACAAAATAATTATGTAAACATCAGTGAAGGAACTCACCTTTCTCCATGTTATCAAGAGATGAATAGCTACGAGCATGAATACTAGTCGTAGACCGTGAGTTCCTGAGCTGTCGTCTCAGGAAAAATTTTCCCGGAAAAAATCTTGTCAGCATCTTGGTATCTGGTGCGGAAATTGAAATCGTTGAAATTTGCGCCATGGACAAATCTGTTTGTTTTAACTGACCGTTAATAGAGTACGACATTATGGTAATTTTTTTCTGGAAATCGGTATGGTTGTGATCGATTGCGTGTGGTAATGTTAACACAAGGACGATAGGGTTATTTCCAGTTAATTTTTTCAATTTATCGATTATTTATTTCCGTTAACTTTTTTCTTGTAGGAAGTGGATCATGTTGCGACATTTAAGGCGATGTTTGAGAATCGCGAACTTCGCACTTTCTCACAATTCCAGGAATCCTTTCAGAGGTACACGGATGAGGTGAACGTTATTCACGTTCGTGGGGCGAGCCGTAGGTCGAAAACCGTTTTGAAATGCGATGAGGTTAGGTAACATGGTTTCCTGAAAGCCGCGCAGATTTATTATCGTTG
Organism: Paragonimus heterotremus; assembly: GCA_013368495.1. NCBI lineage: Eukaryota > Metazoa > Platyhelminthes > Trematoda > Plagiorchiida > Troglotrematidae > Paragonimus > Paragonimus heterotremus. The sequence goes on along the minus strand of LUCH01002798.1, from coordinate 100,482 downwards.
TACGAAGTGCGAAAGGCGTAGGAGTGTATGCAGAGAAGTGCGACGTGTCTACTGGGTTACCTGTTGTTGGTTTGAACGAACCAATTCTCGCGACACATTGCAGGTCACGATTTAATGTGATCCGACAAGATGTATGCCTGGTTGTGAGCTCTTCCGAGTTGAAGGACAATCACCCTCCCAATCGACTGCCATGATTCTCATCCTACGAATCGTAGACGTACCGTCAGCGAATTGAACGAATGTAAGGGTCAGTTCTAGTACAGTACACCAACTGGTGATATTAAACAGTGTGTAACAGATGCTTACGGGAAGTTTATCACAATCGCTCACGTTAGAAACATCCGCCGCAAGTTGAAACCCGCAATGTCAACGGAGTTTGTCATGGAAGTTTGGTCACGCAACGCTAGAGAGCCTTGACGAGGTGCTGTTGGTGATTAGTGTGATAGGTGTGGTGCGCCCTATGAGGGATGAAGGCAACAAATATGCGCATATCTGTTCCCCCCAGCGAACACAGATCGAACTATTCCGACGTTCCCTGTTTGTTGTGAATATGGATGCCATCCACGGGACAAGCAGGCACAAGTATGTCATTGTATATTATCCCCATACTATCAAACTTGGAAGTTACATCAGTTCCTTGTGACAAACAGTATGAGACACGGCCGACCCGTGATGTACGGGTACGTTCGTAGTGAAAAGTGTGCTTCACTACGTAGACTGTTCGGAATGTTTCGGGAAACGATGGGCGAGCAGATTGCGGTGGAAACTTTGTCGTGGATAAGGCGGTTGCGCAAATGTGGGCAGTCCACGTAGTGTTCGGCTGTGACATCACGTTGTGTTAATTTCGTGTATGTGGTGCTGTACGTAGACATTTAAGTGAGTAAAACTCGTCCGTCGTATTTGTCAAAAGACAAGCTCGTTTCGCAACCGTTTTCCTTTCCACCGAATGGCTACGGCAGAAAATGAGGAAGAGTGAATTGCACTCTTATACTGTTTACCGTAGGTTTAAACGTGATTTGCATATCATCAGCCGAACAGATAAGAAGTTTCTGAATTATTTGTTGTGAAACTGGCCGAACGTCAAGCTCAAGTGGGCCATCCATGCGCAAAGTGAAGTTGTCCACTTTAGCAGTCGAATGAATAATTAGCTGGAGAATGCAAAGGGACGATTGAAGAAGAGGACGCATTTAAGAGATTTTCTAGCCGTTGCCGTTCAGAAAATATGGATCTACAGTTGATGGCTGCTGCAGGATTATGAAATACGAACTGCCTATGGATGCGACCGTCATGAGACTTCGGATATTGACTGGCACGTATAAAACAGTCTTCACAGAATCACCTTGTCCAAAACATTTGAAGAGACGGACTCCACGACGCCCTTTTGAAATAGTATCTGAGTACAAGGTAAACGCTACTCTAGTAATCACCCTGAACATTGCGGTCTCGTGTGCAACAAGATGGTAGCACTTTCGTCGTGGATAGCGTACAGGGTACACGTGAATGTACATTTTACCGTACAATGTGGCCTCCATGTATACAAATTCTGTCGGTGATTCGGAAACATTTCTACCCTCACGGTAAGGCTTCTTGTAGGTTCCATTTCTCTTTACGAAGTTCACGTCCCCATTCATGAGCAGTGGCTGGCAGAGTACAAGTTGCTAGTTCGACGGTTGGTGGGTGTAACGATCTTCCACGAAGACGTTGTGCAACGCGTAGCAATAAACCAATGATCCCAAATCGTCAAAACAAGATTGGTTCACAAAGGTTCACGGTGCTACTGAACAAACGATCAAAGTTAATAAATAGACAACCTCAACAGTTTCGATCGACGGATCG
>LUCH01002798.1:73673-85753 GCA_013368495.1 Paragonimus heterotremus | reverse complement strand
GGGCAATGGACGTGAGAGAACTTGCAGCACAACCGCGTGGCAGCCGCCAGAAAGGACGTATGTCAACGGAAATTCCAGCTGACCTTCAGGATTCAAACAAGTGTCAGTCTAGTTGGGCGGCGTTCCCAACGGTAGTAGCTAAAACACTGTTATCCTAGTGAATGCAGCCTACAATGGTGGAGATGACGCAGATTCTTTATACAGCTATAAGCAAAACTGCGATACTTACGCCAACACACTAACCTTGGTGTTAGTGGTTTGTAGTAACTTTACATTCACGAGGTAATGTGAACTGGAGCGGTGGTACTGGCAAGGCAACTCTTACGTCACAGGGAGTTAAGGATTTTAGGGACTTCGAAGGTGATCTCACTACACAACGTTCTTCAGCGGGCATGGAGGTCTTGCACTGGAGTCTGCCCAATTATTCGACGGATTTTGGAATTTCCCGTCCTCCCATGTCCAATCTGAATCGTTTCAACGGCGAAATCTTTCGAAGATACATTTGCGAGAATTTCCCGACGTAACCTTGAAATATTTAAATCGTCGTCTTTACTTAACCTTGTAAAAGATGAATTAATGTAACACCTCATTTTTTGGACTAAACCTGTGGAACACACGAACTATCTTCTTTCCTCATATGTAAATCGAATGTTGTAAACTGTGACTATTTTCCCCTGATTACGTTTTTATTTGTCAACAGGTTTTATGTTTGTCTTGTTTTTTATCCATTTGTTTCTTTGTACCGCATGTAACTATCCGCCATGATCGCGCACACCCGAGCGTGTTTCTCACAAATGCGTTGAGAAAACGTATATTATTATTAGGAATTCTTGATTCAGATTCACTTACTGCCGGGGTTTTTGATACACTTCAGACAATTCCCTGTCCAACACCCCTCGCAGAGTGAAGACAAACGTGATAGAAGCTTCTGCGCGTTGGTTGGAAGTTGTTGCATTTTCAAAGACACTCCTTATACAAACACTTAGAAAAACATGCGATGGAAGTAACTGAATGGGGATCAAGAGTACATGTGAACGCGTGTTATAACTGAAAAGAAGCGACGGGGCCAGGTGCGACAGTTTTCGAACCATGAAATCCCTTAGGTTTAAAGCAAAATGACAAAAACAAATATAATGATCCGATTTCATTTTCGTACGTTGTTCGTTGGAACGGTGAGAGTAAGACGATCTTCCATCCTACTGCGAAATCGCTGCGGAAAACTAAGTGTAATGTTTTACAAGATTACGAAGACCTCCAAAATTTTCTGATGGTTTGCATCAGCTGCGAAATTGAGGCGTTGGATGCGGTGGATACGCTGAATATGAACAACAGCTGAATCAGATGCAGAGGTAAGAGATCACATCCGATTCTTTTATGTATGAAGCCATATCGGGGGGGTTGCGGGGAATCGAATCATGATATTTAGAATTAATTTAACTGCCAACAGTTCTGTTCTTATTGGATCATCCCTCCTGGCCTATTCTCACGGTATGTCAATGGGCGGCTGAGCACCGCCTTTCCCACGCAGGCCATGGGTATACAAGGGTAGATCCTTCATGCCAGAGGCTTCTGAAAGCACCGACAGAGTGCCGTCACTTGCAGCACTTAATCTGAGATTCCAACCTTCGGCGGTGAAGCACAAATTGAGTGTGGTCCAATTTCAGTGACATTGGTGCTTCTTATTACCCGCCTTTCAAAGCTACACACTAAGCTTGAAACTGCACATCACAGATGGAGTATTGCATGGTGTAATCCCTCAATCGGATATTTTCTGAACACGATCCACATCGGGAAATCAACCACGCTCGCGCCAGAATTCAAGGTGAGTGGGTTCAGTCAGGGACAACAAAGTGAGTCAAAAGTATTCAACTATGTAGATGAAAGCTTTTGGGGACGGCTGACAGTTAAGTAGCGTCTACAAAACCACGGACATTTGAACGGTCGGCCAGATTCCGGGGTTTTCCCTTTTCGCTTATTCCCGTGGATTTATTTTCATGCTTTTTCAGTACGGTATAAAATGAGTTACGGGAGAATAGCTCAGTGCACTCCTTTTCCAATTGCTTTAACAACCTTTCTGACAAGACCTTTACTATCACGTTCAAAAACTTTGGAAGTGGTAGTCTATTTGAACATCATATTTTTGGATCGGATCTTGAACGACATCCGAACAATCTACATAATAGTGCGCACCTCCAATTTTAATGCAAGTCGTAACTCTGCTCTCATTAGATAAGTTTTCTACTAGTAGATTGTTACATTTTTTCTTGTTACAGCACCTTTATTATTCGTATATATCGCCTCAAAATATGTGAACTGATCGCGTTCCTTGGAGCGTGATTCTCGCAGCCAGGTCCAGCAAATTATCTACTAACTTCGAAATTATTATTCTTTGGGTTTCTCAGTACAAGACAGGACAACTGTGGCTTTCTAACCCATTGCGTCTGAAGGCCGCTCAGAAGTGAAAACGTCCATTTGGGCGCGATTTCCCACCCTTGAGAATTTCTGGAAATACGAAAATCCGAAGTTCAGGAAAAATATCTACACTTCACCGGCTTTAAAGAGGGTTGGAACGTATCGGAAGCTTTCCAAAATGACAAGTCCTGTGACGGAAAGCCTTGTCGCCATTCCTCCAAAAGAACAACCCAGTATATGCGTTAGCCCACCTTTAAAGTTTTACAAATGCATTCAGTGCAATTTTCGAGATAAAATGCATGACGCTTCAACCTGAGAATACCCATTTTGGTGGTGCTTGGGAGATATGACTGAAACGGAAATTTCCGACCAAACCAAGTTGGCATTGTACTTCAACAAATATACTAGCATATTTGACAGTTAAGCATCTTTTTACCTTTCCTGTATCCCCATATACGCGAAGGTTATACTTCTCCCTTCCTGCAGTATTCCAGGCAGATGTTGGTCTAAAAGTAACATTACTGGAATTGGCTGAACGTGACATCATCAGGTGGTTACGTCCAAATTTTGTGCAACTGGGACGGTGTAAAAATGCGTGGTATATTTTACTCTGTCACTGAGAATCTTCCGAAGTTAATTCTGTTCATTCCGCTGCATTGTCTCTAATTCGACTGAGGTCGCGTAACGTTCGCACGAAGAACTATAAAGAAACAGACTAACCCAAGTTGCCTGCAGATCACTGACAGATTTTCGGGTCACCCACTACTTGATTTTCAAAATGCGGATTGTCCATAGCGGTGCTGAGGTATTATTATCAAGGGGTTATTTACCAGAATTGCAGACAATGAATAACGTGTATCCAAATGCTGCAACCAAGAATTTACAATACTTTCCCACGTGTATGTTATCCTTGCTGTACATGGTGTCAGTGGAATGGAGAAGTTAACAGAGTGAACTCACACTTCGGCTTTGTTCATGGCATGCCAACCAAATGAAGCAGTCACTACTGTGAGAGCGTACCGCGTACTTAGACAATGTTCACAACATAATCACTCGGACAGAGAAGCCGCCAACGTGAGCAGATAACCCAGAACCTCAACCATGCTGTCCGTGACTGCGTAGGCTTTTGTGGATAGTTTTAGCAGGATCTACATCGAACGGACTGACGGCGAGTGTGGTGAGGATTTCGGTCACATGTTCAGCCCGAGCGCTGCTTAGTAACGGTCGATGAAATGCAGGCACTTCGCATTAAATTCTGAATACTTAATTTCAGAAATATTTCGAAAACGGGGATCTACGACAAACTGACCGTTTGCCATGCTGAATGAAATTCGAACCCAATACATGCGTGTGATGTTATTACAAGAATGGACAACGACCATTATTTTGAAATACACGGGGCGTGTAGGGCAAAATGTTGAACGAAACAGCGGGAGGCAGTTTCAAAACCAGGAAATGTTTTTGAATTTATGATCCCTCAGAAACAGTACAAATGGAGTATCCCGCATAATTGTTGACGTCGAGGCCGTTGTCAAAGTAGCGCTGTAATAAGAGAAGGTTACCTGTGGATGCTTCTGCGCGGTGGTCACCTCAAACACTGATGCTACAGCGGCAGAACTCAAGAGAGCATTCTTTAATCTTGGACGTCTAATTGTTTTTCGGACAACACTTAGTCTACTCACGACGTCCGCCGGTAGACTGGATCTAGAACAGTCGCGTCTGTAAACAACGATCCTCTACAAATTCTGAGTCCGCTGAACAACGGGTTCGGACCAAAATTTGAGGACAGTCGTATTGGCGAGTTTCCCATTAGCAAGGTTCTAAGGTACGAGAAAAGGTGTACGAATTTCATAGAAGATAACAAACCTAGACAATGTTTCCACCAATTAACACGTTCCGAGATTAACGGTTCATGTGGGTCTGATCAAATATGACAATCGCGTAGTGGCGGAACGATCAAGCACGAATGAAGCAAGGACACACAGGAACAAAGGTCCAGCTTTGGGGAGTAAGGAAAGAAAACTATTCGGGAACGAGTTTCCACGGTTAAACGATACAAAGTTCTAAGAATAACTCGAAGCCAAAGTTAGTCGGAAGAATGGTTTGTCGCGTGCGTAATCTGAATCGTCGTGTCGGTCCTTGCTAGGAAAGCTCGTTATGGCAACCAAGATTCTCAATGTAAAGAGAACAGGGATAAACGAGAAGGAAGTGAACGAAGGCGAGGATCGTGGTCACCGACTTTCTATCAGACACATGACATTCGTTAAGTACTCAGCTCAGGCAGCTACTTTATCAAATTCATGAAGAACCCACCTAATAATGGCCCTCTCTCTACAGACTAAAATGGACTCATGTCGCTTAAATCCAGGCCTTCAGATCCCGTTTTCTTCGTCCGTTAGCAAGTAAGAAATTTAGCTATGGAACCCAACGTAGGGTTCGCTAATTTGATTTAGGTTAACATTTATTTTTCTAATCACCAACTGCTATTCACCAAAATTCAAACGTTTAGTCTTTCTTCAAGACCACGTCGGTCATTGGACTTCCTGAGATGACTTAACTCTCGTTTAAAACAGAGGATCAAAAGTTCCCCCTGGCATATCTGGGTTTTTGGGGTGCATTGTTGATAACACCAACGTTCTTGACGTTCATCAGCGGTCTCAACAATGAACATGAAATGTGTCTGTTACATCCTGAGTGATGTTACATTTTTACGCGGTCCTGAGAGCCCGTTTATGCAAAAAATAGTGAGTGCTGTTCGAAGGCCATTATCTAACTTATGGCCACCCTTCAACGTAGATAAGTGCCCTCAGTGGCTTCCGGAAATCGGCCGGGGTTGTGCAGTTTTTCAGCAAGGAACGAAAAGAAAAGAAGTTGGGATATTATCGAGGGAAAGGAAATATGTTGTTGCATGAGCTGCAAGAAACCGCTGCATCACAGAACGCATACATGCTACTGTGGCCTTACAGGGCGCAGAGCGGATCCTGGGCTAGAATATGATAAAGGATGTGGGGATAACTGAGAAACTTTAAAGTTTAGCAGGGCAACCATGGGGTGCGAGAAGCAATGCGAAAGCATTGCTGTAAAAACGTAAAGTGTTCTTGATTATCCAAAGTAAACAAACTCTACAACACTATAGATGCCAGTTAATCCTCTCGAACCCTTGTTTACGGGAGGCGGTACACATAAAAATCGAGGGCTAACGATGTTCCGAAAACAATAATATCACATTTTGAAAGCTGTCAAGCTTGCTTTCATAAGGAATATTCGTTCTTTTTTAGTTAATAGTTTCACATTTGTTAGTATATACTAACACGCTTGTACACAAAAATTCAGACCAAGTGGCGGCTGGACGAGTGAGATGGGCGATGCAGGTCGACCATACAGTGCTGTTGTAGTAAGCGTTTTAATGTTTTTTTTTCGGAGCTCTTAGATTCCTGATGACTTTCCCGGTTATTCACATCATGAAATCAGACTTTCCTCACGTTACCAAGATTACATTGAAAGTATTCTTGTCCCAAATGGACTGATCAAAGACAGGTATGATTAGTTCATTGAGCTTCTATAATTTCGTTTGATGAAAGATTGGAAAAAATGGCCACTGATATAATAAACAATTTGGAAAAGAAGAAATCAACTTCCCTGACGCTTATTTGTATTTTGAAGGGTGGCTTCAAGTTCGCATCCGATTTAAGTGAAAAGCTTGAAGCAACTGCGTATGCTAAAGGTAAAGGTGTCACAATACATATGGATTTTATTGTTGCCAGCACTTATGTGGTTAGTCTTTTTGAAATTGATTTCTTAATCTTACAAACATGGTTAAAGAATGACCGAGTTGGCCACGAAACGCAGCTGAGGCCTTGTAGCGACCTGAAAAAATTTCAGAACAGAGTAAGTAAATTTCTCAAATTTCCGTTCTGTGATAATCATTTTTCTCGTGTGTTCTGAATCGTGCACTCATTATACTAAGCGTCCATAAGCATTATATTGCCCATTAGACTGGATTAGGGGCTTAACGTAATTCACTTGAGTGAATTACTTGTGTTAGCATGGCAGTAAAATTCATTCTGTCAATGGTCAAAGAAGTTACTTTCAACCCCGAGAACTTGATATAGATTGACGACAACCACGACAGCTTATAAGTCAGTTGCATCGTTTAATTCTTTTTTTCACTTCACTTTTTTTATCTACGGTTCAGTAATGTGGTTGTTTTCTTTCGAGACAGCAGTGCATTTTTTTTGGCAATGCGTACATTTCGTATTATCAAAATGTCTGTTAGGGTTTGCTGCAAAAAATATCATGTATGAAATAGCAGTTCGTTCTTAACTGTCTTGTTCTTAAATGTCTTGTTTTAGTTGTTGTTCCTGAGTAAACACCCGGTGAACGCTATTATGGACCATGTAATTGAAACCTACGCCAGCAACAGTCGACGGTATTTGAATGTTTTCATGAAAACATCTCATCGCTGTAGTGATTATCAGGTTGGAAAAGGAAATCCTGTCACGGTGTAACAAATTTGATCCCAACGGCCTGGAACTTAAAGCGCCTGAATAAAAACCTTAAATTACATCCTCGCGAGGGTACCAGCTCACGTGAGTTAGTACAGCTGCAGAACATGGCCTCTGAGGCATCATACTGGCCAGAGAGTATTTTCATTTAACATCTGTTGACCACACGTTAACATCAACACTGACTTACTCCTTCAATTCGGCACCTATCGGCAATCCATTTCACCAACTACCTGTTTATTCATCTTGTACGCTTGAGCGTTGATTGGTGATAGATCAGAAATGGGACAATGGCCGCTAACAGGCACAACGTACTTTGTGCAAAATAATGTTCAAGTTTATTCATCTATGTATTATTTCCATTGTTGGGCTTGCGGTCCGTGTGGGGTCATCACCAACCCAAATCATTTTCATGCCGCATGCTGCTAGAGAAGTAATAAACCGTTGATATTCGCTTAGTGTCGTAGACCTACAGGTGCATTTACTTTAGATAACCAGCTCCAGGTTTACCAACGTCAGTGCACCACTACTACAACGAAAGGCATATGATATTTTAGGTTGAAAAAGTTGTTACCACGACGTTACTTGTGAGTCTTACGTGACCAATGTACTGGACAAGTGGATGTGCTCTCGGCTCTCTTCCACCAACAGTTAAAGCCACCTTCTCTGAATGGCAATCGAAATATGGTCCAAGAAGATATTGGGCCAAAATGACACGGTAGGGTTTGTAAACATGTCATACATTTCCAGCCGTGTTTGAAAATATAATAATTAGTTAGCCTTAGTCTAGTCTGGAACCAACGGCCGCAACCTAGAGAAGGAAGGAAAAAAACGCGAGATGAACCCCCGTCCACTTAAAAGTGCCCTAAGCGAAAAATGAGTGGAACTTCCGGGTACATCGAACAACAGTCGAAGAGGTGCAGGCGAGATGACCTTGAAGAACAGAATAATAGATATCTAGGGAAGTGGTATACATTCGCAACTTGCAGTTGGGTGCACGGCTAAAAGAAGTGGCACTGAGTTCGTATCAGGCTTTCTGTAGCAAGCGTACACAGAAGCATGTATACAGAGGTGACATTTGAGAGAACACGGTTGCAGTCTGGATCTTTATGAAATCAGCACGACGCTTGGGTGCGAGAAGTTTTCTGTCACTAGCGTGGTTTGTGCCCGGTCCACCTGGCTTGCTTTCTTATTCTACACTTTCGTAAAATAAATTGTGGTAGACAATAGGTTAGTCAAAAGGAAACGTTTCCGAGACAGTTAATTCCAATCCCGGAGACTCGTGAAATATGCATGCTTTGGACGCTCATGATACTTTATAACTACTGACACGGTGTTCTCATTGCATACTGCCGGAGCTTGGATTATTTAGTGTACTCAGTCCTGATCTGTACTGCTACCCGGACGTGATGGTCAGGCCTGTGCGCTGGTTTGATCCGGCAAGGTATGCTAACTAGGACTTCACTTCTTCCGTTTGCAACCTTGTCAGACAGGCCAAAAGGAAGCAGTCAGACGAAAGGCAGATGCTCTCATAGGGTTGTATATCGCACAACTCACCGCATAGGAGCGAAACCCTATGGGTGTACAGCAGGACTATTTCTATAGTTACGATACTGCTGTCTTCTGTACCCGGAAGAAAGGGGTTAGAAAAGGTATCCTCAAACAAATTGCATTTCGATCGCCTAACGGCTGACCATGACCACCGACGTATTACCCAGTACGGTCATAACACATCCAGTGTCATCCAAAAGTCTGAGGTAGCTTTGAATACATCCAGTGGACACAGCAGTACTTAGAATCAGACATCAATGTCTTATTCACTGCAACTTCGGGTTAGGTAAGCCCTTCAGTGCCGAGGGAGTCATGCTTTAGAATCATTGGCTCCTGATAAGGTCCCCCAAGAAAACCCTTTATCCTGTTGTCTCGCAGGCCAGACGTTTGGATCAGGGACTCGGGGTGGATTCTCTCAAGTCAAAGTCCTTCTGCGGAATAAACGACCGAGAAGTACCGAAAGTTATCGCTCTCCCGACGGTGACATTATTCACCCAACACGACTCCCTCCTAATGTTTCACTCCCCAAGTCTTCTGTGTCCCATGTGCCTTTGGATGATACTTGTTTTCTGAGGCCAGGACAATCGATAAACATTGGCGCCTTCAATGTCCGCACTCTCCGACAAGTCTGTCAGCAACCTGCTGTAGCAAGTGCTCTCTCAAGTCTGGATCCTGATGTTTGCTCCGTGTTGGAGACGCAAGTTTACGATTTGACAATGTGGATAATGATTCTAGCACAGTTATTTACTCCAGCTTACCTCTACATAATTGTCGATCCAAGCGCTTCTCTTAAGATTTCCAGTGACGCCACAGCGGAATCTTGTGATCACACTGAAGTGGGAATCACACTGAATTCCAGAGCGGAGCAATGTTTGTAAGATTGGATCCCAGTGAATTGTCGTTTATGCGCTGTCAGGTGAAATACATCGGTTTACGTATGTCAACGGAAATCAGAAAGGCGTTATATGTGCGTTATTTTGAAGTACACTCCAACGAGCAGCTCTTCGGATGCCACCAAAAATGCGTCCTTTGACGCCCTCGTTGACCTTCTTCAACAGATTAAACACCCTGAAATCATCACACTGGCTGGTGATTTGAATACTCAACTCGGTCATCTTTCTTCAGAGGAGAAGCGGCTAGGAGATATGATTGACACAATGCACTGACAGTCACAAAAGTCTGCTGCAGCTGTGCGCGTCCCCTGGTCCGCACTTCCACATAGGCAAAGGCACAGTTTTACATAGAGACCTCGCAGTGCTTCTCAGCCGTGGACACAACCGGATCATATGGCTGTGAGTTACAGGTGGCGTCACTCTGCTGAGGACTGTCTTGCCTTCTAGAGCAACCATCTGGACTGAAACTATGCTGTTGTGCGTGCCTGTTTTGTTTTAACATTTGCTCGTAAATGCAAGATAATTAACTAGCACCCGGGCAAGCACAGTATAAAGAATGCTTACCGGGAGACACTGGTGGACAAGTTACTCAGTTCGAGTCAGGTGAGAAACCCTAATGAACACTGGGGACAAATTACAGAAGCTATGAAAGCATACTGTGGAGAGGTGTGTTCCAAAGAAACCGTTCAGTTGTGATAGAACCAGATTTTTGCCACGTCAGTAAACCTCATAAAGAAGCGTGACTCGATTTCACCTGGATCTGAATATGATGATGGCCGTCGAGGACTCAAATGAAAATTGACTAAATGCTTGCGCAAAAACCACGAGCACCACTTTGTCGAACAGTCGAAAGAGGTGGAACGAGCCTTTTTATCTGGGAATAGCAAAAGGCTTTTTTTACTTTTCCGTGGCTGTACTGGCCGTCGAGTTGGTGTAAGTGGAGCCATGTGTGAAAAAGATGGTTCACTTACCACCGGCCATTCGGGCAGTTTTGACAAGTAGACTGAACATTCTGAGGAACAGTTCAGTTGACCTCAACCACACCACGTAGACGACATAGCCCGAATGGCCAGTTTATTGCGTTCTAGATGGCCGTCCTTCAGAGTTGGTTCTGTAGCTTAAATTATTGAGGCGTAACAAAGCTCTTGGACCATATTCTCTCTCTCCTTCTCTTTTCAAGGATGGTGTAAAAATGTTTGATACCAAACCTTACGATACTGCCCCAGATGCTTTGGGAATCTAAGCAGGTACCTCGTGGTTGGTGCCTATTAACAGTAAGAGGAGCCAAAATCTGACTGCCAACCACGAAGTCCCGCGTACGCTGCGTCCAAATTACTCACCGGCCTCATATTACGTCGACTCATTAGACGCAGAGGAAGTAGGACCCGCAAAGAGCGGGCAGGATTTTCGTTCTGCCGTGGGTTCGTCAATCATATTTTTACTATGCGACGGATCTTGGAACATCGGCTCTCATGGACAGCTCATGGTCGTGGTCATTTTAGGCCTGAAGGCTGTTTTTGATTCAGTTGCTCTTAGTGTTTTCTGGAGTTGTCTCCTTCGCAAGGTAATACCCGGGAATTACGTAAATCTGTTGAGCTCACTGTATGTCCATTTTGCAGGCAGGGTGAGTTTATGGTCAACTGTCTCAGGCATTCATCACTTCTAGTGGTGTTCGTCAAAGGTATCCGATTTTACCGTAGTTGTTCCACTTTGTCATGGACGGCATTCTGGAAGGTACAGTTAGTAAATCTAGTGAGCTTGGTGTTGAGCTTCTTCTAACAGCTAGATTGGCCAATCCTGAGTACGCGCATGACATTGTATTAGTTAGCTCTTTCACCGGAGACATGCAAACCATGCTGAACAAAGTGAATGACCTTACTGGTTTCTATGGAATGTGCTTCGCACCTTCAAAGTGCAAGGTACTGCTTTGAGACTGGGACGTTATCGCTCCTACTTTCTTTATCGCCGGTAATCCGCTTGAGACTGTGGACAGTTTTATCAATTTGGTTAGCACTATCTCATTAGCTTGTAATATTACTGATGAGATATCAGCTAGTTATCGTTCTCTCGACAGTGACAGTGATATTACTAACCAATCTCGACTTTCTTCTACTGTTTTACCCCCTATTTATTTTGCCTTCCATATGCCTTCCGGTGATTATTGTTTTCTGAGGCCAAGACAACTGGTAAACATTGGTGCTTTTAATGTCCGCACTCCTCGACAAATCGGTCAACAAGCTGATTTGGCCAGTACTGTCTCAAGCCTGGAGCTTGATGTGTGCTGTGTGTCAGAGACGCGAGTCTACGATTCTAGCACAGTTATCCATTTGAACTCACCTCTAGATAACTGTCGATCCAAGCGCTTTTCTCTCAGGGTTTCTGGTGACGCTGAAGTTGAAACTGGCGGTCAAGCTGGGGTGGGAATCGCACTGAGTTCCAGAGCGGAGCAATGCTTGCTCGATTGGATCCCAGTGAATAGTCGCTTGTGCGCTGTCAGATTCAATACGGCGGTTAAAGTCTGTCGACGCAAATCAGAAAGACGTTGTATATTCGTTATATCGGCGTACGCTCCGACGGACAGCAGTTCGGATGCTACTAAGGATGCGTTCTATGATGTCCTCGTTGACCTTCTGAGGCAAACTAAACACACAGACATCATCATACTAGCGGGCGATTTTAATGCTCAGCCTGGTCGTCATTCCCCGGATGGGAAGCGGCT
>LUCH01002798.1:60466-73573 GCA_013368495.1 Paragonimus heterotremus | reverse complement strand
ATGATGATGATGATGATGATGATGATGATGATGATGATGATGATGATGAGGATAGCAAAGACACGGGTTGCCTTCACCAACGTGCGTCATCTATGGCGTCAAAAAGACGTCCGGTTGTCGCTGATAGGAAGAGTATATAATGCCTGTGTGTCTTCCATTTTGCTCTATGGTTCGAAAACGTGGCCTGTTTGCAAGAAAGATATGAACAAGCTTACTGTGTTTTACCATCGTTGTCTCCGTCAATTGGCCCATATAAAGTGGACTGATTGAGTGAGTAACGTGGCAGTTCGCCGGCTCGTATTCGGGAACGCTCGGGATGCGCGATCAATTGGTCAACTAATTACCTTGCACAGCTTGCGTTGGTTGGGTCACGTACTCCGTATGCCATCTGCTCGTTTACCGCATCGGACATTATATACTCAGACCACCAACTGTTGAATGAAACCGTGTGGTGGTCAAGCAACCGTGTGGTCAGGAAGTATGAAGATCCTGACTGCTTCACTGATCAAATTGGGTAGGTGTCGCCTACCTGGCTGGGACCATCTTGATCATTCAGATGACTGGTTAGAAATGAGAGACAAAATGACAGTTTGTTGCAGTCAGTAGTGTACCTGTATTCATTTCTTCTGCTAAGTCTTCTTTTATTAATTTTCAAACTTCTTAGTAATATCTGCATCGGAGAACTCTTAATCTGGTTTCATGGTTTACTACGGGGTTTGGAGAAACAGGGATTGATCAAGTTTCACTCACGATTTATGTGTGCGAGTTGTAGTCATGTGATATATGTTAAAATTCGGACCACAATGCCGTGTTTCAGTAAAGTGCTCCACTTTCGACAACCACCAGCTGTCAAGCGTAAGAACTGCCGCACCCTCATGTTCGATCTCTGGTGTTTGGCGCTGCCTACAAAGATAATGCTCATCGTCTATACTCTCTGAGCCTAGTGTGTGTTGTTGTTCCTCATCACTCCATCTACAGTCGTTTAAACCACTGTAAAATCCTTGGTGTAGCGTCAAGTGAGAAAAGAACTCTAAACAAGTGTGGCCTACCATTCCAGATCCTGAAGTTTCGACTATATGTCATAAATTTTAAGATATTAATATACCTCTGACAATCGTTCTAATGAGTAACTCCAAAGCGTCTGCCTGTTAAAATGCTTAAGCTATTACCCATCAAAAGAGCGCATATACCGTAGATTGATAAATTTCTAGCAAGTCATGTGTACGCTGTCCAAATGCTAATATTGCAATAAAGTGAGAAGTTGTCCAGCAAGTTAACTGGCTGCTTAACATCAGATCACGTCACCTAAAATTGGGTAAACGCTTACATCTTTCAAACTTTCGTCTGCAATATCAATTTCAGTGATGTCACTGTAAAACAACCCGTAAAACTACGGACTTCTGTGGGGCTTACCCTCCACATGTTTAAAACCGTATGAACATATATTCAACATGAATCTTTAGTTAGTGATCTAGTGTAAGTTATGAGTTTCAACATTATTATACCTAAAGCTTGTGCACTTTAAAGTTGATTGTTTTATCTTTAAAACTGTTTCGCATCAAAACCTATGAACTGTGACACTTTCAGCATTAAAATTGCTTCTCACATCACGTCTTTTTCCATAGTTTTTTTTATATAGTTCTGTCTAATCTTACATATTTGCTGATGGGTTTGTTTCGTAATGTCAAAAGTTGGTTTCAGTTCGTTTACTATTTTTTCTGATTTCTTTTGTGAGTCTCTTCCGGCGTTAAGTTGATTCATATGTGGTACCTTGATGATGTTGATGTACCTAACTTCTCTATTAAGAGCATGCAGACCACGCTGAATAAGATAAATGGTCGGACTTACCAATATCGAATGCATTTTGGTTTCATTACTGGGGCGTTCCGACTTCTGCTGATCTGTTTGGGACTTTGAAACGCTTCATACAATTGGGCAGAACGGTCTCGTTGGTTTTTAATTTTGCCCGTAAGGGGTTATCGAGAAGGATGTCTGATGCTTTTGTGCGTTCCATTTTTTGTGATTTGAACGCATGGCCTCTTCGTCGTGAATGTGTTAACAGACTGGCCGTGTTTGTTTACTGCTGATTCTGTCAGTTAGCTTATACTACGTGAGGTGTTTGCGTCAGAAACAAGACCATTTTATGGCGCGTATTTCACAAGTGTTGGGATGTGTCGTCAAGTAAAAGTGGTTGAGGCACATACTGCATTTGCTATCTGTGCATTTGTCAAACTAGGCATTGTTCATCAAATTTACCAACGACTTGAGCATTGTCCAGTCTGTGGAGTAAATAAGTGCTGTCTGTCTAATTGACAATCGTATAATAATTCTTGTTGACAGTTGTACACACTATTCTACATGACGTCGTACCCCAATGGATATCGTGTTTGAATTAACTCTGTTGCTTTCTAAGATTGTAGTTATTTTACCGGTGACTCACCTTTCAAACGAATTGTTCTGAAATATTTTTCCCTACCGTCGTAGTGAACAATGGACTTAGCTACAGTACCATGTAGTCTGGCTCATGGATTTTTGCAAATTAATGAATAGGCGAATAGGTTACGTAAACACAAAAAGACAATAGTACGGTTGAGTTATTGGTTACATGTATTAAAGCCGGATAACTTCTTCAACATCTGTTCGTCTTCTGAGTGGCTATTATTTTCAGCGTTGCGAAGGACGTCTGCTACAATTTGTTCATTTAACTCGGACACTTCATTCATCACTTTCAGTATACCTTGTCAATTTGGTCGGTAACTTTTGGTTTTCTATGGAGAGACCGTATGGTTCAGCCTAACTAAGTGTCTGTTTGGGGCCTAAATAAAACACGGTAGCTCTTCAATTTCGTTATATTATTATATCTTGTGAATCACCGGATACCGGTTAAAGCAAGAAACTTTCCTTTTTGTTTACAACTTGCTCTACTTACGGCATACCGTTACCAAATACTTGCGCTGTGTCTTATTGTTGAGTTTTTCCCACTTAACTACTCAAAACCTTTCCAGTTTCTTTTGAGTATTCCTGTATTCATTCACATTCCTCATTCCAAAAAGCTTAAACTACGAACATACTGTATTTTGAAATTATCTGTGACTCAGCTGTTGTCAATTTGAACGCATAAATTAATCCTATGAAAATCGGTTGAATACACTTAATGTTTGTCCATTTAATTTTGTCTGCGTCTTGTGTTTGGTGCTTTCCACCCATCAATTTACATGAGGTATTCGGTTGAATGTAATAATTCGTTGCCCGGAATCAATAATTATTCCATTTGTACCCTTTTCATCATCAGGTAAATCACTGAAACGCAAACTGTCATAGGAAACTCCAAAACAGATACATAGGCATTTCGATTTAGTGAACACCAGTTGGTGAAGATGTTGTTGATTACGCATATAACGCAAGAAATAAAACGTACTGATGACCTGTCTCTGAATAGTTTTGGAGATAGACTAATGTTTTCTTCAACCATGTAATAAAGTGTATACCTAATAAGAAATCAATAGGTAAAGGAATTTAAGAACACTCCCAACAGGGAAAAATTAAAGAGAGATAAGGAGAAAGGCTGATTCAGAAAGCTCTAATGCCCAAGCTCAGGATTTACATGTCTTTCACCACCTCGCATCATGGTTTCCATTTTATTTTCCAGTAGTTGAACATAAAAATAACATTCACGTCCGTAAGTGTGATTACCTGGCATATTTCAGAAAATCTGCAGGCTGAGTAGATTGACGAAGCTCCTTGATGGTCCTAACTGCCATGACTGTGTTTACTTAACTTACTAAATAAAGTTGCTTGTCCTTTAACCTTGCAAGCTCTCTTAAAATAAAGATCCCGTTTTCCTTCTAAAAAAAGGCTTGCTTGTAAATAGTGTGTTGGATATATAACCCTATCTTCTTTGTCGAAAATAAATACGGGAAATTGCATGATTGCCCCTGGAGCCTTTGTAGTTTGCTTCAATTTGAGTTGTAAATGGACGTTGCTAACCATCTCCTAAGACGTTAATAGTCTATCATTTCTTAGGGTTTCGACTCACTCTGTTGCTTCCTGAATTCATCTCCTAGGGATTTGAATTATTCTGTTCGCCGAAAACTTCCAGCTGTTCAAACCAGCATTGTTAGTATTGTGCACATCACTTATTCAAGTCTTTGCTATACATGTGATTTGAATTATTGTGTGATTATTTTGATTGGATTTATCCTATGAATTTCCGCGCACTATTGACTCAGCCGTTCTCTTGTTGTAAAATTTTACAACTTACCTGACCTTAGAGCTTTGAAATGGTCCGTAACTTGGGTTTACGAATGCTTGCAGTTTACATGTACTAGGACTTTTTTATTCTATGTTCTTATTTCATGTTTGATCGTTCAGCCTAGCTGATGGTCACCGCACCAATGATAGAAATCTAATTTCATCAGAAACGTAGTGTTGCGTTGTGTTTCGTTTATGATAGAATCAAAGCGAAACATCATTGTTCTTGGATTCTTCGTCGAATGCTTGTTTCAACGTTTCATTTGTACGCGCCGTTTTCAGGACTTGCTTGTTGTTGAAGATCTGATCGATACAGGCACAACGTTGCACAAATTGGTTGCCTACTTAAGCTCCTTGAAACCACACTCTCTAGAAGTTGCCAGGTTAGTACACGAGTTTTTGTTGTGCCGTTTTGTTTGGTGATACTTATGAAAATAATAATAATAATAATGCAAGCAGCTGTTTTAGAACCCTATTAATACTTGGCTTTACAATTAATCTGATGACCACGTGGCTCATGAAACTCACCCTTGTAGTTTATCTTCAACCCACATCGCAAACACTTAGGGACTATCATCATTGGCTCAATTTTCTCCTTTTCAGTTTGTTAATAAAACGCCGACCAGACTGTGCCTCGTTTCAGCCTGATTGTGAGTTTTTGAGTTACTTTCTTGTTTCATTCTTAATGAGCGTGGTTGCATCTGTTCGATAACACAACATGGGTTTTATTTGCGCACTTGAAAAACAAATATACTATAAACCAAGAATTTAATGTCAGTGGGACACGGATTTTCAGTAGTTCCTATCTGTATCGTTTGATGCCATTTAAATCAGCTACATGATCACTTATGTTGTACATATAATGTATTCTGGATATTGATCAGTGGCTTTTGTGGATTATTGAGCATATACCACTACCAGCAACAACGTCAACAGTATGTCAGTGACTCGTACAGGTGCCTAACTGTCATACAACTGTAATGAAAAACCCTAGCCAAGTGACAAAGATGGGTAGAGATAGGACTCAGCTACTAAAACCAGCTGCGTCTATGCTCAACCATTTATGCTTGGGGTGCCTCCACTTTTCGAACAAATTATGATGTAGGCGAAACGAAAGCCTCATCAGTAAGACAACGCTTTTGCGGCTTTCACTATCCCGCACCATTAAGTGCGCACACTTCTCGGACAAATCAGCCAAACATCTGCAACGCTGACCCCGATGAGCTCAATTGGCGGTCATCTCACTTAAAATCTCCATCGCCATGTGAATAGCGAGGACCCAATCCGAGAGGCAAATCCAACCTACAGTGGCTAACCCCTTTGTGAATTACATCCGCTCTCTATAGCAGCCATAATATCTACCTAGCGCCCTATGTCAGTTGTCTGCAGTATGGGCAAAATGTGCTCGGAGTAGCAGACGACTATTTACCATTCTTAGTACATGACCTAACCGTCTAATTCAGAACATTTTTTCTACGCGTATTTATACTGATCTGCCACATAGTCCTCAGAAACAGTAGTTAATCACTGTTTCTCCTACGATTCTGTAAAATGCTGTAAGGATTATCTGTGTTGTGGTAATGCGTGGTGTATACGAAGTTTGTATTACTTGGCCTCGTTCTACCCACTTTTATTCTCATTTTTGTATTTCTGTTCTGTAACACTTCACGTCACGGTTACAGTGAGCGGTGGTTCGAGCCATAGTACCATCTGATCAAGTTCATGGTTGTTAGAAACAAGTGAATAAATGATGCTTTTATTTCTTGTGTTTGATGTATGGTGATTTGTCTACAGAAACTTTCCCTTTTCCTCCACGAGTTCGATCATCTCTCTCTGTTTTGTAATCATATTTTAGATGTGGGCTTTGAGGTCCCTGACCGATTTATTGTTGGCTACGCAATCGATTACAATGATAATTTTCGGGAGCTTCCAGTAAGTGCATTGTTTGCCTTCTCTGTTATTCCTTTCTAATTGTGTTTATGATGCAAGCGTGATATTCGTGAATACATACGTTAGCTTGGTTAACTAACATGCATTTATTGAGACTGACTGAATTCAGACCACACATACGATGATGGCTTGCCTGAAAGTCTTCAACGTACAAACACGTCATGTATGAACGCAAAAGGGTCACGTACGTATGAATGAATGGTTGTAATCAAAACTGATCGAGTCTTTGATGGGAAAAATTAGCGAACTAGGTCATTTTCTGTGGTTTACTGGTCGTGCTGTTTTGGGGTTGGAAAAATAATTACGGGATGCTGTGACGTGGTCACAAGTTTATTATTATGAGACACATGACATCCAACTAAAACTAACACTAGTTTGAAAGTTACAGGATGTGGTAGCTGTTTGTAGCCCTTTTTGGATTACAATTGTCATCAACTATGTAACGTAGTTGTGATCACCAGAAGAAGTTACCGGATAATTCGGAGTAATCAGTTCAAAGTTAGAATAAATGTTCCAGAGATGTGTTCACCTAGAGGTACATGATTTGGCTATCTTCTTGTGGTTTGTACCGGCGGATTGTGCGTCTGTCGATCGATTACCGAAATGGTATTTTGAAGCACAACATCTTTAAGGAATACAGTAATTACTAACATCTGATGAGGTGCATAGTTATAGCCAGTTAGCCGCAGAACGCCTTCTGATCACTTCGAGCGAAAGACATTACGAACGCCCTGTTACACGATGGCCGTCGGATAGGGTTTCTCCTCCACTACTCAAGGTAGTTATTTAGCATCTGCTGTCAGTTATCACCAATGTCATCTTGGACAGTAAACCTCCAGTGGTTTATGTTGGTGCTTAGCTATCGTATAGCTATCGGGAAAAGGTTTAAAAATAAATGGAAAGAATTTATTGGGAATTAGTCCATAAAAATTCTTTCTTCGTCTTTTTCCACCAATATATCAGAGGTTAACACTTGCTCAATGGTTATACAGCTGGAATAAGTACAAAGTTTAGTGGTTAAAGAATGAAAGAAGATGGATGAAGTTCGAATAATCGATATCAAGGTGCTCGCATTTATCAAGTAATTACTGGAGCTGTGAGTCAAAGTTGACCAGCTTTTATGAGTCAACTTTATCGAAGTTTTCCTGTTTGTCGTCACTTCTCAGACAGCTATGTCAGTTTAGGACAATAACAGCGCCATGGAACCCAAATAGCCACCATCTCCCCTAATCTCTCCATCTAGATGCCAAACCGGTCACAAAGCTCTCAAACAGGGAGCCAAACACGGTTTACGGCTTTTTGTTAGTGGTTGTATTCATTTCCTTTATTACTATCATTCATCGACTTGACTATCTCCTGCCCTACTTCAGTGAGCTGAAATCATGCAACCGAGTGTGTGGTACGATAAACGATGAATTAGCTTTTCAAACTTTGTAGACACTTTAGTCTAATCTCTCCCCTCTGTTCATAATTACAGTTAGGCACTCGTCTTTTTCTCAGTTATTCAACATGTTTCATGCTTAATTTCAAATGTACAGCCAACATCAGGATTTGTATCGTGACAAAATCAGGTATAGCTCCAAGTTTTGATCCGTTTGTCAGTCTTGCTTAGTGATGTGAAACATTCTCAGAATGGTGCATGAGCTGATTGTGCTACTACTTCTCTCATATCTTGCTGACCTCAGTTGAAACGAACCTAATAAGATGAAGCATGTCTTTGACACTACATATTTTTACGTTACCACACAGTGAGTCACAGCTGGGTCGGTCGATACTGTCGCGTTGCTCGGAGCTAAACAGGAATATCCACTCTGACCAAAGCTCAAACCCGCGAGTCCATGACTAGTGGTCACTGTTAGTGCCAGGAATTCGTGGCTTGTTTTAAACAATGGTGTTTGTGACCTGAAAATCTGCTCTGGAGAAAAGATCAACTTTATCAACCACGTTGATTTGAGCCTTACCCTAGCCTGCATTGAATCCGTTATTCATTATCATCGTGGCCATCATAGACAAGCAATACATCATTGATTCTCACTGATACCAAGCTGCCACACAACCATAAAGAAAAAAAGCAAACCCTGTACAGAAAGGGAAAAGAAGAAATAATGGGAAGGAAATGGATCTAACCACTAAAAATAGCCACGTCTTTATTCAGTCATTCAACATCAAGTAGCCTGCACCTTGCAAGCAAACAACTGAGCCATAGGGCAAAGTAGGGCGTCATCAACAAGACAGGTTCCTTCCGGCTTTCACTTTCTCGCATCATTAAGTGCACTTACTTTACAGACACCTTGACCAAACAATGACAACACTGACGCCACTAAAACCGATTAGCCGCCGTCTCACCTAAAACCTCCAGTCACTGACTTTGTGTGTCGTGGAGTTCACAGCCCGGGAGATGAACGTGACTCATACTGGCCAGCTGCTTGGTGAATGATATCATTTCTCTGCACCAGGTCATCATCTGTCCACCTCGCACCTTACACCAGTCGACTGCAGCGTCGGAAAGAACTGCTCAATGTGGCAGACGGCTATCGGGCATCCTTAGTACATGACCTAGTCACCTCAGTTTGTGAAAATGTACGGATCGAGCAAAAGAACTCGAGTGGCAGTGTCTACCAACTATGCCCTTCCTAACCTCTTCGTTGCCTACTGGTTAGTGCCACCTGACGCGAGCGACCGAACGCAGACGGTCCACGTCTTCTGCTCTAGACGGAATCCATTACTTCATATTCACTAGCCTACAATGCACGAAACGAGCCATTTAGTTCACATCGTGTGTTGACAGGTTGATTTAACCGTGTAGGCGGATATTAGAGACTCTATCCGAGATGGCGGTGTGTCGCAGTCAATGGCGCACCTGTATCCATGCCATTTCTAGTTCTTCCGCTTAGTCTTCTTTTTAGTAACGTTTTCTTCTAGGATATTCCACGTCACTGTTGAGGCGAGCGGCTGCCCGAGCCACAGTATCTTTTGGTCAGGCTCATGGCTGTTATGATGATGATGATGATGATGATAATGCACACGAAGGTATGAGTCAAGTTTTCCATTTGTTGTGAATCACGCTGAGTTAGGGTTGGAATATCTTCTAAGTGATAAGTACTTCATTTCTTCTCGGGTCAGTAATTGTCAAGTCGATTTCAACCTCCTCTGGCGACTGTTTACTTTTGAATGTTTTCATCATTAAGCTTACGTTACATGGACTATCGTTGATTTCTGATCTGGAGTTTGTCTTTGTGATTTTGATTATTTACTATTTTAATGAATTGTCGTTCACCGATCTGATAATAGCCAGAACCATGTAACCCATTTTGCCTCTGGTTTCAGCATGTGTGCGTGATCAACGATAGAGGGAAGAAGCAATTCGCTGTCACGCAATAACATGTTGAAAACTCGCATTGAGGAAGACTGGTAGATAGCTTATTTCATGCCTACTCTCCTTCGTGCCTTTCACTCCAAGTATGTTTTTGCCTACCTTTCTCGCTGTGTATTTTCTTCTTTGAAAATATAACTAAATGAGAATTGTATGTTGATTCTCATCCGAATTCAATTTCCCTCGGTTGGATGTTCCCTGTATCACCCACAACATCGATTGAAGGGCATGTCAGCCAAATGTTTCGGTTGTGGGTCATTTGTAGCTCTGATAGCTACGGTGTTGTTGCGTTATCGTGGATTTTGGCTGCTGTGTTTTGAATGTTACTCAGAATTTCACATGCCTGTGTGAATGTGATGGGACATTCCAATTTTGCTGAGACGGATCATTATTCCATCTGCACAACCGTTTCGCCATGGTTTACGGAGAAATTGCATTCCTAGCCGTATACGTTTCAGATTATCCATTGGAAACCTTGTGGTACTGCTTTTAGATTAATCTTCTTGGGTCTAATGCCGGGTCGTCTCAAATGTCTTTGTTTTACCCAGATCAAAGAACTATATAATGGTAACCAACCTTGTAAAAACTCAAATTTATTAACCTTCTTAATCAGTCTTCAGTCTTTTTCATACTACTTCACGAAACAGCTACCTGCAAATTGCTTCATTTAATCTTACAGCAGAACGCTATCCGACTTACCAAGGCTAATTTTAAATTTTGGAGATAGGTGTACATTCCTGTAACTTGTGATCACGAGGCTATTATTCTAGGTGGTGTTCATCATTTTTTCCTCGAACAGCGTTGTTTCTGGGTTTTTGATTACATACTTCCCTCACAAAGAGATTGGTCTCCGAGGCAGTGTGACGGCTTGTGGATCTCAGTGACCTATTGGGCTAAACCGGACCGTGTGGCGACCACACTGACAGAGTCACTCATGCCAGGCAAGCCAATAGATAGAGGTCTGAAAAAACAGTCTTCTGGTCCTCCAGATTGGGGTTTGGAAGAAGGTTGGCACCTTTCTTCGCAAAAAGTACCGGTTATGGCACAGCGCCACCTACCGTAGTTGGGTAGGTTTATGAGAATCCTAATCGTTCCTATGTCTAGGTCTGGGCGTTCTGACCCTTTCTCAACCCACATACAGGCATGAATATTCGCAGCACCAATAATTCCATACAGCGCCGGCCTTCTAGGAATATAACTCGAGTCACCCTATCTGCTGCATACGACGGGGTGGATAGGCGAAAACGTGTTACTTCTGACCACTTCCCATTGTCCTCCCAAATTTAGTTCTCAGGACCCTCCCAATCTCCATTTCTGATAGTTACTCCACAGGTCCCACAACAGATGTAGCCAACCGTGGTAACATTGAACCGGTAAGTTCCGTCTCTTGCCATTTAGCTTCACGCCTCCCTCGTCCCTTGCTTAGACCTAGAATGTAAATTAATGTAGGTGCTTTTAACGATCGCACTCTAAACCAGATAGGTCAACAGGCCACTCTTGCACAAACGTTAGGATCGTTGCATGTCGATGTCTGCTGTATCTCAGAGGCTAGAATACAGGACAGTAGTCAACGTATGGATCTAACAGCACCCGCATTGTCTACCCGATACTGGTTATACACCTCGGGTAACTCCACAACCGCCCTTACTGGTCACGCTGGAGTAGGTATAGTCCTTAGCTCGACGGCTGCAACCTCATTGATAGATTGGATTCCTGTTAACGGTAGACTTTGTGCTGTCCGCTTGGCAGGTTCTACTAAGACCAACTCTAGACGCAAAAATTTCAGAAATATTTTAGTTGTGTGTTCATGGTGTTAGCTGTAGGTGGCGTGGCTGTTATGATGATGACAATGATTGTTTTTAGTGGTTATATCCATTCCCTTACCCTTATCTCTTCTTTTCCCTTCCTGTACAGGGTTTGCTTTTTTCTTCATGGTTGCGTGGCAGCTTGGCATCAGTGCTAGCCACTATTCATAGACCTGAAGTTATAATCCAATTCACTGTTTAGGAAATTGTATGCTGAGCACATTTGGGTGTCACTTTATTGATCGAGGGTTTTGTCGATCGAGGGAGAAAATTGTTCTTTTGCATAAACTTATCAGTAGATAGTAGGGGAAAATTTACCTTTCCCATTTGATTCCACGCTGCAAAATTGTTTCGGAACATGAATAGTGCAGAATCAGTGTATGAACTTGATGCGTCAAGTCAACTTGATTTGCTATTAGCTTGAGTGTCTTCGAAATCCCCCGTGCTGGAAAACTGAAAGTTTGCAACCACTAACCGAGGTGCTGAAAGTGCACAGTTTTAGGTCATGTGTTGTTTATACGGCCTAAGCGTCAGCCACATCGCGGATCGTTAAGGGTGACGATTGATGTTTGGAAGAAACCAGAGGGCTATCAAGCGATGAAGTGATTACGACCTATGAATGTTTCGCCTGTCCCGGCTGGCCAGTTAGGGGAATTCGCGACCACCCACTGCGTTGATTGTAATCGCTTTCAAACATGACAGTGTATCACAGTCAATGACGGGCCTGCAGCCAAAAGGTTATTGGCTCATCTTTTTCTGTTCACTTCTTTATACTTGTGTGCTTACTTATTGCTTTGCTACTTCGTTGAACGTTGTCAAAATCAGCAGCAGCTCTAGCCAGTGTACCTGCCGGTACAGCTGAAATTTGAAAAATATTGATGTCGAGATGTGCTAGAATTTTAAACAATACTTGTGTATTAACCGTTTACGAAACCCCGTTCATCGCTCCCCGATTTATCGATGACTCAGTCCCAAGTGATTTGGTTTTAATGCGGAACTCGTCTGTGAATAAGTATTTGTGAATTTCTGAGTGTATTTTTTATCCATGGGAGACACCGTGTGTTTATTGGTGTAAGTTCACTCTTCGAGCATGACAGGTCAAAAGAATAGTCGTCATCCATAGATATCATCGCCGATGGTTCGCATGTTGGTCTGAGTTGCGCTTTCTTTCCATATTTTTTTCTCCCGTGTATGCACCAATAACTGAGGGATCGTTTAATTACAAAAGGTCTGATTTGTTTGTATGTACGGCAGAATGTAACCCCGGTTTCTGTCTCTTGGGTGTCCACATGTTTTGTGTACATCATATTTTGTGAGTAACATAGACGTACTTTCAAGAAAGTGTTATCAGCATTCTGTTCGGTAGCGTTTTGAGTTAAACTTGTGCTGGAGCATTAGAATTGGTTTGGCGGTTTTACTTCCGAGTGTACGTACACCTGAGTGATAAAAACCAGAAATCAAACGAGTCCAGTCTATCGTATGGATAACTATCAGGGTAATGATGTGTTGGAAGATACTCGCTGTAAAGGGTTTGGATTGGACAAATTCATCGATACGAAGTCAACCAGGGATTCGCAGAAGACTACGGTCAATCAGTGTCGACAAGGCGGGCAGACTGGTATGTCAGCCTGAGAACCAATCAGGACGGCACGACGTTCCAGCATCGGATTTTGTTATAACGAGCGTCGGATTAAACCATGTTGTGCGTCACTTGTTAAAACAAACGAG
>LUCH01002798.1:26765-54540 GCA_013368495.1 Paragonimus heterotremus | reverse complement strand
TGTTATAACGAGCGTCGGATTAAACCATGTTGTGCGTCACTTGTTAAAACAGACGAGCTACTAGCGAAATGGAGCCGACCAATGGGAAAGCTGAGGCGACAGCACCAACTGTATTTCTTCATTTGACTGATACTTCTTGTCTATAAAGTAACCAATAGAAACCCAATAAACCGAGATTTGCTTTGTGCCATGAAGACTGGTTTTTGCTTTCGTTCCAGGAGTCCGTGATTTTCAACACTCGCCAGCCCCACTTACAATCAGCGGTGTTCTGGTTGTCAAAATTTCGGCCTCTGTGCGCATTAGGCAGCACATGTCTTTTCTAAGAGAGTAATGCTGATTTCGACCCGTTTGACGCCATGAAGTCTAATACATCACCTGCTTATTGGATAGTGTCAAGCTGCCTAAATCCAGACAAAAGCATCCGACGTGACCGTGTTCAATGCTGTTGCCGTATGGAATACAGTCGAGATTTTTACCGCCTGACTCGGTTCGAACAATGAAAACGTTTTACAAAGTGTGAATTCACTTTATTATCAATGTCTTTTGTACCGGACTGTCAACCGTGCGAATCGCACCTCATAACTGAGACTTTGTCTAGACTGATCCACAGTGTTTTATCTGCTCTCATTGTGCAGGTACTGGTTATTTCGTCGTCAAACATTCACTTTTTCCAGTCTGTGCTTGAATTGTTCAAAATATTACGCAGCTGTTGGTTGAGTGTCAACGGACAATAAAGGCGTCTATTTATTTTGACCTAATTGTTTGTTCATCATGTTAATCATTAACACTCCTTAACTTGAATACAGAACGTGAAATGCTTGACAAGAGAATTTAAACCCAACTTCCAATCAGACGCCAAGCTTCTCATGTAACCTAACAATACCGTGATCTTTCCATTGAATCAAATAGTTTCTGGAATCAGTGAAAGTAATATCGATATGTAATTCTTGCTTACTTAACAATCCCGTGACTCAATTTTAATCATAACGTCAGGGGCCCCTTGATAATAAGTAGAAAGATGGTTTTTGCGAATGGCAAATTGCAAGCATATATCTAGAAGACGAATAGATCGCTGTATTTCTCAGTGAACATAAACCGATTGGAAAATAAATGCTGATGCGTGCTTCTAGTATGCAAAATGAAAACCTGTTTTATTGACGGCATTGGAAAATATCAGTTCAAAATGATATACATCACATCGGTCGCAATACCTCTGTGACAATCACAACGCGCTGAGTATCTACAGTTCACGCTTTCAGTAACGTCCTTGACTGTAGAACTGCTTGGCTGACTGTTCCATTCAATAATTTGGATTTCATAACTGATACTCATTTACACCGGAATAACTAAAGTAGGTGTAACTGGTGAAGCGAAACTGTGGTAACCTTAAGAAAGTTGCCTCCTGGATAACGGCTTGTTTTCACTTGCGACTCGGTTGTATCTGTAGTTTGCAGGTACTTCGATGGTGATTGTTCAATTAAAGACACAAAGGTCTCAGAAAATGAGTTTTATCTCTTCCCTTCCTTTTTGTCTCTTAATTAGGGCTTATTCTTCCCGTTCTGGTTGTGTGAACCACTGAAGTGATGTTGGTTTCGTTGAGGATTATGATGATGAAAGTATACTTTCATGTTTCTGGATATTAATTCTGTTTCCGAAATCAGGCGAATTGAACTGAGTTGATAAGCCCAAAGTTGCATACACTAACTATTTAGTTCTTATCTGCTTTTAATATACGCGTGATGTCTATCTGACTGCATGCTGATACGCAAACCCAACTGCTGACCGTTAGCACATGATGTGTAGTCAGCACGTGTTAATACCGGACATGTGTGTGTGTGTGTGTGTGTGTGTGTGTAGATAGATGGATGGTTGATTTACTTTTGTGCTGTTTTGAACTTGAAAGGTCACAACAATTTCATACGGCAAATTTTCCTTTGTACTTTTAAGTTCCACTCTTTGTCGAAAAATAATTTGTGATGTACTATTGATTGCTGCAAATGTAATATGCAAGTTAACGTGTAGTTTATTCATTTTACTGTTCGCTTCTGTTCGGTTCCGATGGACCTTGCGTGATTACTATTATGAGACCATGACTACCATGATGTATTGCTGAAAGCCAACATAAGTTAACGTTCCTATATCCTAGCTTTCTTTAGGCCTCATCAATAAACTGTGGTTGATTGCGTTTGACAATCGATTGATAAACAGCCTCAGGATTTTTTGCAACTTCACTAAACGTCAAAACATCAATTCGCTACAATACGCATACGCTTAGCCTAGTTAGGGTCAATTCACCTACTCTTGGTGTGCTTCTTGAATGAACAAGTCGCATAAAATTTCACAGTGGTATTCCCATTTCAGAACATATAGTTGGCTGCATCCATTACGGATCAGCCCACCATGGTGATCGAAATCAAGAGATGCCTGCACGTAACACTTATCACAAGGGGCTTGCGCTGTACTAATCGTGATTCCACTCATACACACCATGTCCACAGTAAACCTGAGGAAATAAGACCAGGAGATATGTCAATGAAGCCATTTTGTTCGCCCCGGCCAGTACTGGTTAACCAGTTGGTAGGCTAGTACGGAAGTAAAACACTTATCTCTCGGAAAATACACAGTGACTTCCATGGTAAGATCCAGATTGGGAAGAAAAATACTGAAGATACAAGACAAGAAACAATTCATTATAGGAGTACAGATTATTGCACTCAATACAGAATGCAGGAGATAAGCGGAAAATTAAAGTTGAACCGAAAGGAAACAAACAGGGTTCACCATACAATGCACCAACAAAGCTATAAAGAATAGGTAGAAGACCGCCATGGCCCAAGTTTCTCTGAAGAAGAACTGGGGTTTTACCGAGCGACAATGGTTGTTAGTAGATACGAAAGAAAAAGTAAATATAACTGACACAACCTACTTGGGCCTAACGTACTCGTCGTTTCTTCGCCGATGATTTACTACGAGTGTGTTGATAACCTACCGATCCGAGGCAGCCAGTGCATTTACGGCCGCATTCATCGCAACGCCATATAGTCATAATAGCACGACCTGTGACAACTATTGTTCCCTTGCATATCACGCGCTTCATCTCATGACGCCGTAACTGTCGCTCACTGAACTTTTGAACGTATTTCTTCAAACTGTCTGGTTCAGGGTTAACTCCTCTCAGAAGAAGACTTACTTGAATAACATCCTGGTATCGACGCTTCTGACCACCAGGATTTCAATTACCTGCCTTCAGCTGCCTGTACAATAACTGTTTCGAATTTCGTTCGCACTCCATCCTACGGACGTGCTCTGGCTAACAGAGGCGATTCGGCCTCAACGTGGCTTCAGTTCTGTTCACGTCTGCTCTCGAAAACGTGTCCGATCTCAGAATTCCCGATGCTCCTCGTAAACGTTACAGATGACTCAGATAGCACATATTCCGTTGATACATTATCCGAGTTCCACTGTCGCACAACAGCGTAGGCAGCACCGGTGAGCGGTAGACAAGCAGCCTGGTCTTCATTGCCAGGCTGTAGGGCTTTCAAACATTTCTTATGAAACTTCCAGAAGCAACATTAAACTTTACCACATGAGCCCACAACTCACGATCCACGGACGGATCTGTTAACAGATTGCTACCCAACTAGCCGAGATCTGGACAACTATCAACATTGTTTTTTCGATACAGATTCCAAAAGTCTGCACACCACCTCCGTGCAGAGAAGGCTGAAAAATGGAAAATGTTTCATCTGTGTTTATATCTAAACCACATTTGGATGCCGCAGTGGCAAAAATTGTGGCCATTTAATGGATTTGCTTTTTGCTGTGTGCAAATACTGCACTATCATATACAAACAACAGTATACGCATGGCTGAAGTAGGTAGCCGGCCCTGGGGCACCGAAACGTAAAAAAGTCAACAAGCAGTCATCCCTGAGGCACCCAACTTCCACACTGTCCTCCTAGTAGTGAAGAGCAACCATTAACCTGACATTCAGAAACAAACTTAGTAGGGCTAGGACACAATATTTCGTCATGCTAGCGATAATGTCAAAATCATTAGAGGTCTATCCACACAATTGCACCTCTGCCTTTATACCCACATGCAATATTCTAATTAAATGTATGAACTTAAATGGACATCCATACTTACCATGCTCTGTCCACAATGTTTTAAACCTGACGTAGTCGAACGCCCTCGTGAGATCCAGAAAGGCAGCGTAGAGCGGGTGATAGCATTCACGACGCTTCTAACGGTCAGCGAACACCATGCCAATTGTACTGCGAATCGACCGAAATCCTTATTGCTCCTCAAAAACAGTGATCTTCAAAGCTTTCATATCCAGTGAGTTCAGTAGTAGTCTTGCCAGAATTTTGTCCAGCGTCACTCAGCGGATTAATATCCCGATAAATGTCAGTGTATTTCTTGTTATCCTTACTATAAAACGAATGTATTGCCAGGGCACTTGAACTCTCGAGGAAGTGTTTCTTGGTCATAGGAATAGGACCATGAGACGTGTGAATAGAGGCACTTGTGTTTAACCAACCAATACTGGTTAGCCAGATGGTAAGCTAGTACCAAAGTAAAACTTCATCTCTCGGAAACTCTATAGGGATACTTCAATGGTGAGATATATGTTGGGAAGGAAGGCAGTGAAAATATTAGGCACGAAGTGGTTCACTATAGAAGCACATATTGCTGTATACCGGAGAGGCTGAGGAAAGAAAGCAGACACTCAAAGTTGGATTGAACACCCAGGAATATCGCTCATTATACAGTGCGTCAATTTGCAAGGAACAAAGGGCAGAAAATCACAATGACCCAGGTTTATGAAAAAGGAAGCGGATGGTTTACTAGAGAATGTGGGTTACTGATTGGTAGAAAGAGACATAATTCACGTGCTCCTAACGTACTGGTCGTCTCTCCTCAGACGACGTACTGTGTGCGCTAATGACTTAACAATCCTAGCGTGCCAGAGCATTCGCGGCCGCATTCAACACAACTTCATTTCAACATATTGTTGTATAACAGGCAGTTTCGTTGTGAGTAGTATGACAACGTACTGTCTCCTGATGTATGTGAATGCACGTCTGCCGTGCAAATGAGTGTACGCGTTTGCGGTCCCATTTTTAACATGACCTGTACGGGAGTTCACGCAATAAACGAATTCGCAGGCCGGGCGTCTTCTACGGTCACAACAACATCACCGAGGTCTATGACAATTATAGTTCCCTTGCGTATCACGCGTTAAGAGGGGCGTCTCCGTAACTGTCGCTCATTGGATTTTCGGACGTCCGTCCTGACCAACAGTCTCTTTAGACAAATCGTAAAACTGTTTGTGTTATCGGTGGTAGGCGTGACTGTACATCAACTCATTTTGCTTTCTACAAACCGTCAGGGTAAGTGGATGCTGGATTGTCTTTCGGACGAATGGCTACTGCACATTGAAAAACCGTTCTCGTATTTATATTCTTCAGTCGTTTAACGTGGAGTTTCTTTCGCTGCTCGGAGGGTCTACAGTAGGGAAGATTGCATATATGAATACCCAGTTTGGTCGTGGCCGTCATATGATGTGTGCTACCTCCAGCCCACCAAATCTCTCGTCTGGTACACACTTCACGAATGTTAAGTTTTTGCACGGTCACGTAATCAAGCAGCGTTGTCGGTGTGTCCATATTTGTGATATCACCAGCATTCAGTTGGAATGGGATGTTTGTGATAGCCAACTCGCGAATAACACGCTGGCGGAGCAGACGTTCACCGTTCTCGTCGACTGCGCCAATGCCTTGGGGTCTGAGGACATCCGGCCAGGGATAGGTGGTCAGCGGCAGTAGAAATTATTCTGATTCATTGAAAATGTTGGTGGAGCCTATTTGAAGATCGAATGAAGGTGACGCTTTGTGACGGATAGATGGATATATGATTTTCCTTGAACCTAGAAATTGTGTGCACAGAATTTAGACAAACCACCCCATAAAGTGTCCCTTCTTCAAACCTACCACTGATCGCGCGGCGCCCACACGACCAAAATGTACTTGTTACAGTGCATCGCCTCAGCAACTCTTTTTTGTATGTTGTGCTATCTCGTTCCGATCACACCGCTTCATTCAAAATTACTTAAACACATGTGTAATTGTTCTTGTTTTCCACTGAAACGACCTTAACGTTTCCCGATGCATATATGAGATCTTGAATCCCTTCTATAAATTGTGTATGCAGTGTTCCAATAAAGTAAATGAAGCCCACTATATGTTGCCACACTCATAACTGTAACGTTTTGGTGAACGCTTCCGCCTATGTAGTCATAGTCCTAACCGTCCTTGTGAGTGGGTAGTTGCTAACCGGCGGCGACCAGTA
This sequence comes from Paragonimus heterotremus, assembly GCA_013368495.1. Classification (NCBI taxonomy): domain Eukaryota; kingdom Metazoa; phylum Platyhelminthes; class Trematoda; order Plagiorchiida; family Troglotrematidae; genus Paragonimus; species Paragonimus heterotremus. Next base: position 48,186 of record LUCH01002798.1, on the reverse strand, counting down.
TATAATTTATTACCACAAGCCAACTTTCCTCATCAAGGTTGCTGACTCGCGCCCAACTCTCCCGTTGATTTCATGCAGAACACACACGGCCACTCACCAGTTTCAAGCGAACTGTAGCGGACAGTTTATCATCAAATTAGTCTTTTGTACCTTAAGTATGACACACAGTTGAACCATAAACATTATGGGATATTTGGAGAAAAAAACAGTTAGAACACGAAAATAGACAGATGTAAGTGTTTCGTAGCATCAGTGGCAAATTTACAATATGATGGAACGATATTTTTATGTCGAACAGTTAAGAAAGTGGGATGGGCAATCAGTCGGTGGGTTAGGGAAGGTCACTAAGTCCGGGCAGGGTCAAGTTCTCAAACAATTGGTTCTGAACGCACAAAGCCGGCTTCATTCGATGGATTGTGTCAGCCTCAGCAATCCGCAAGAATCTTGAATTGGAATAACGTAATAGGATTCTGTATACACAAGCCGAGTCGATGACGAGACCACTGGTCAGAACATGTCTTGTGACTGCCGACGCGGATTGCTTGCATGTTTCAACAACATTGGCGATATTGCAGATTTCTGCACCCCGTTAGAAAAATGTTCTTTTACTGTGGAGATCAAGCACCTCTCGGTCCCACCAGTGCAACTTTCTTTGCAGTCACATATAAATTGGTAGGCACAACTTGAAGTGTCATCGCCGGAGTGAAGGCACAGAGAGTTTCTGGGTCCGAGCCAGGATGAATGTTCTGCTGCGTTAACCGTTCGTTTAATGGAATTCATTAGCTTTTGTGTTGTTTGATGTATGCTATGATAATCTTTATAGGGCACTTCTATATAAACCTTCTCTCTCACAGTGACCACCTGTTCGAACATCAGTTTCAGTTTACTGTCTTTCTATGAGCCATTTTGGATAACCATTAGATTGTAGTACAGACATGGTCAGGTCTAATTCTTCCGCAAGGCTGTTCTGTGCACAGATTCGTCGTGTTCGTGTGGATAGTGTATTCATTAATTGGCGTTTATGATGGACTGGCGTGAACTAAACCAGGTGGATCTCTTGTTGATAGGTTTTTTGATAAAACTATCTTCCCGACGACTAATGGCTGACTACCGATTAATTACCCATCCAACTCTTTCAACTGTTTGATATAAAAAGAAACCGTTGCATGTTATTACAAATTTGGTGCTGACGAGTCAATATGAAATGCCTACATTTACCGTTCTTTCCGTTCTAACTGTTATATCCGAGATTCTGAAGGGGTCAAACCGTTTTAACTGAGGACTATGATGGACTTACTTTAACCTAGTAGCTAGCACAGGGATATGATTTGAGTACCGGTGCCGTGAGGTTCGTCTCTCATCGAGGAATTGATGTAGTTAGCAACTGAGAAACAGACACCATGCTCCCTAGCACTATCCGCCCAGTGACCTGTCCAACAGATGGTAAACCCAGCACCTGCTTCCCGGAGATAACCTTGGTCTGAAAGCCTTGTCTCACTCAAGACTGCGATATCCATGCTGTACTGGCTCAGTTTTATGGCAATTAGTGCGATGCTGCATTCTGGACGTCCTGTACTGCATTGATCCAGCAGCGTACGCACATTCCGTGTTCAAACAGACAACGTCTTTCGTTCCCAGGCTGGTCTCAAGTCGGAATTCATGTTAATGGGACTTGTCTGAGAAATGTTTGTTCTAGAGTTCATTCTGGAGGCGTCATTGAGAGAGGGTTTCATTGGCATATTTTCGCCTATCCGCGCTGCCGGAAACAGTGGATAAGAATACCCGATTTGTCATGTGCGACGGCTGATACATCTCATCTGGTTTATGTTGTGTCGCTTGTTTGGGTTTGAGATACTGCCAGGACGTCCAAACCTAGACCTGAGAACAGTCAAAGCCTCCACCCAAAGCCTTTGACTCGAAACCTTGCACCGGAAGGCATCGGGTCATCATCATCATCATAGACAGCAGTACATCAGTGGTTCACACTGATGCTTAACTGCATCGAGTGGACGGCAGCTGATCCAAACGAGCGTCATTTTTCTGGGCTAAGTGGTCATCCTTACCCGAACCCACAACTTGGAGTAACAGAGACTGTAATTTGTGCATTCTGTGCCCACTGGCCTACTAGGTACCAGAGATCTTGTTGGTGCGATCTCCGTACCGCAAAGTAGATTATGAAGATGTGCGAAAACGCACGGACACATGCTACAAATCCCTCACGTAACACGATCACGATAATGCGCCAAATAAAACGACAAAAGAAAACTTAAAAACATGTGAATCGCAAATACGCAAGCAAAACACGAAAATCCTGCGCACCAAACACAATGGTACCATCGACTACGAACGAAACTGCCTTTTGTCTGGCTGCTCCCTTTGGCCTGTCTGACATGATTAAAGATGCAAAGACGGAAATTCCCGTCAGAACAACTGCGCCCGATGAAAACAACAAGCGAGCCCGACCACCACGCCATGGTAGCAGAAAAGGTCAGAACATACACATACCATCTGCCAACCTAAATCAGTTAAGTCGCTTGAGTAGAAGGCCGGTGAAAGCGAACGGCTGTACAAATGATTCATCCAAGACATTGATGTTTGGAGGGAAACAAGTCAGCTGGCTGAGCCATGTTCTTCCACCATCAATCTCTAAACTCTGTCGTGAAACATTATTACGAACGAAGTGAAAAACAAGCGAGGTGTTCTTGTGTGAATTTCACCCAAAATGTGTGTTCACCAAGACTGCGTCAGTAGATACACTTCAAGGTTTCCCATGGGCTATTATTTGCAATGACCAACATTTTATGTATACAGTCTACACGTTTTTGTTCCGCTAAGTTAATAGAAATAGGGGTGTGTCGGTGCTGTACGAAGGTTAGACTTAGTCGAGGTGTGTGAACACAATTGTCTCCCTACGCCGTTTATAGCCCTCCGTTTTAGTTCAGCGGTTAATATTTCTCAAACACCACTCTCGTGTTATATGAAGACGTGTAGGAAAATGTTAGAGGGGCATACGATCACGCCTATTCCCATTCCTTTTCGTAGTGATCCTAATGGGACCATATTTTACAAAATTTTCCTCACAATGCTATCACGGTATACAGTTTTGTGTTGAGATAAGCTCACATGGTGTGACGTACAGACTGGTTTTAACTTATATCGCTCCACTTACAAAGATTTTTATGAACACATTGCTTTGAGCTGCATCTGTTGCTAGCATGGTTACTATAACTGTTTATTTTACCAATGCATATAGAAAAAGTTGCGATTTTCTGGTTTCGTTGTAACGATAGTTCTCATGGAGTAATTCTACGTTTTACCTTCTTCTAGGAAATAGAGCACTTGGTTCCGTTGATGGAAACCCTCTTGCGTTATACAGAAACACTTAGTGGATACATATACGTGATTGCATTTGTTAATGCTGAATGGCGAATTGATTTTTGATAACCACTAGTTAGTTCAGCTCAGGTCCGTAAGAGATCCACTTTTGAAAAATCTGCGCTTCGGTTGGACTCGAAGCATGTTTAACCGTGCCAGCAGCTGTATATGCTGAGCTGTAGAACCACACATGGAGCTCAGGAATTTCATAATAGGAATAAGTCACTCACCGTTCCACTGTCTCATATGGAATCCGCCTGCGATCCAAAGCATCGGTTGCTTCGACAAAATATTTCGAGCAGCTCACCTTAGAATTTACTAACACAACCGTTAAATGTTGAAGCTGTGTTATCAATAAATAGTAAATTCACAATTCTGCCCAGCCAATTATACGTAATCCAATGCAAGTAGTCTTTCAGACTTTAGCTGTACAGCTTTTGGTGCCTTCAGTGTACAGCAGGATTAACGATGGTTTAAATAGATTAAATATGGTTGTGAACTTTCGTCTTCAACGTTCGTAACGTCTTTCTTGATTTATCTACATCGGGTTGGCTTCGATTTGTCTGGTGGATCGTATTAATCAGTATCCCTGATTACCGCTAATTCTAGGTGATAATCGTCAACCGGTAGAGCGCTTGTCGCGTTTCAACATGGAGTTTCTGTCACCGGTTCGAATCCAGCCGAAGTCAAGATTTTTCTTAGTTGCCTTTCTCCTAAATTAGCTGCTCTGCCCAACTATTTACTAGTAGTGTGTTAAAATTGTTGTTGGTCCTGTGTTTTTCCTCATGTATCAGACTATCTTTATTAAGTAAATTCGATTAATTTCACTTAAACCCCTTGACAAATTTGTGGAGCCATTCTATCTTTTAACGCCACATTCTCTACTAAGAGGTCGATTACAATTCACTTTCACAACAGACGACCAAATCTTCTTGGAGATTAGTTAACTGAATCTTGTTGGAATTGGCTGTATAGAAAACGAATTTCACTGGAAATAGGCAACATGATCACTACATAATCATACAAGCTCCCCTGGTTGCTACGGTGAAATCAAGCTGTAGTGCTGGTTTGACAGACGTCTAAAGCCCAAAGAACCGAGTATGCCCCACACACCAGTCAACATTGCAGTTGCTGAGTCACTTTGCCGATTATCTTGGAGTGAGTCCGCTTCTATTAGACCATCTCATAATACGACTGTCACGTAATATCGCACCTCCCCCCTGTCTACGTGATGTCGCCAATGGGTGAACTGACCTATTTTACGAAGGAGGAAACTTTAGCCCTCCAGAAAGCACTTCTAATCACATGACAACTGGCTAGAAGTCTCTAAGGCTGCAGTAAGCTTGTCCAGTGCTACTTGAGTACGTTAAGGACATTTGCAGATGAAGCGTACTGGTTAACAAACGACCTTATGAGAGTGAGATAGGCAACAATTATTGCAATCATCTTTCGTTCCAACAAACAGTGCTTCTGAGATCAAACGTCAAATGTGAATTCCGTAAACACAAGGGGTATACTTGTGACATGAAACGTATCTACTGAGGTGATGTTGTTCAGAAAAACTACTCATCGTACCACATGTGACAATAATTCTTGAGAGAGAATTATCTAATGGATTGACATAAAGCCTGGTATTTTGTCAACAGTCCAAGATGACTACCATGCCCATCCGCACCAATTCTGCAGTAATCAACTGCTGCTAATGTTTATCCCAAATCACCCACTAAATCTATTGTGACAATTTCTCACCGTGCACTCTGCCTATCAGCGCTATTTAAGCCATTTTTTCTCCTTGAGCCAATTATCGTTTAATGCAATCAGCAACAGTGTTGTGTATTTGCAAGCCACAGCCAAATTGAACGAATGTGCTATTGGCGATCCATCAAAGAGTAAGAATCGAATAGACATCAGAATAGAAGCACGGTGCTCAACAAGAGAATCAATTATTGATGAATAGTCGGGGATTTGGTTAGTTTCAAGTTGAACATCATCCACAGTTGATCGCATCTGTTGCACTCCGGTAGACTTTCAAATTGACCCCTTTCGAAAAGAAACACTAAACGAGCTCTATTGGAAGCAAAACTGGAGTCTAGTGCTTATTTTCGAAAGGGACCGACTGAAAAGCCTATGAAAATGAGACGGCTGCAATCAGTTGTGAGTGATGTTCAACTTGAATCAATTATGCTTTTGCCATAACTTGCTAATTGTTGAATTGGTATCCCCTTTGTCCTAAACCATCTCATGAAAGCAAGAATACTATTGGTTAATGATGAGTATTTCCTGTACCTTTTGGAGATTGCCGATCATCCTGAAGTGCATTATCATTCTGTATCACCGTTTTTCATGCTATTCGCGACCCTCAAAAATTGGCAGTCAACAGTTACTGGCATTTTGCCTTTAATTTTTTTGATCAAAATAGTGGGTTCTTATCACCCTGCTTCTCCGTATTAATTATCGCAAGTGGAAAGAGCTGCTGTGATTTTGGACTACTGGATGGGTACAGTGCATAGTGAGTTTCTCGTAGGTTGCTGCCCAAACTTCGACGTTTCAAAATAGATTGTTATTCCTCAATCCATCTCAACCTAATTGACTATTTACTTCACTCTAAGAAACTTTGCGTCGCTGATTCAAATCTATGTTTAAGCAGCAACCTTTCGCTGGAGTACAAAATTAAGTGCCTGCATCTTGGTCCTTTACCGTCCGATGCCTTCGGTATGTTTTTGCGGGCAGCGTTGAAGGAGCCAACATGTGCAAAGCGGTCATTGCCATCACACGACCATTAGTTATATTGCATTATTATTGCATTATATTGCATTTTTTTAAAAAATGTGTCAAATTTATTGAACGAAACTGGGTAGAATGTCACCTACAGGTGAGCAGTAGTGGTTTGCGTGCGTTTTAAATAATCACTGTTGGTGAATAGTGTGGATGGTGTGCAGAATGTGAACGCTCACGTCGACTCATTGGAACTACAGTCGAACTGGGTTATGCTGTTGGCAGGTAATTTTTGTTGGAGGGTGTTCCACAACTCGTCTGGACTTGATGAGCCTTAACAAAGAATTAAGAATGAGAATTGCCTGATTTTTCGTTATTTTTCTACAACTTACCTTTCTGATTTTCATTAACTTCGTCACACTTAAAACTATGTCGAAATATTTATTCTGAGAAAGCCTGCCGAGATTTTCACAAGTACGTATGCATTCTGTATGTACTGTGTAGTTTATCCTTTCTAGTATCGGCTTCTTCATTATTCTCCATAGAGAAGTGCTTCATTTTCTAGCTATCCAATACTTTTCTACACTAGAAATATCACTGAAATCTTTGTTTATGACCATTTATCTTTCTTTTGAACTTTGTCATTTAGGTACTTGGTATCTGAATCATTAACCACTGCTGATATAGAAATTTCTATAGCCCAATACGAGCGCAATGTCTGCAGCCATCTTTTCCAGCAGGTTTCCAACAGCGATAACTTGCTGTTTGACGACGAAACTCGCGTGTATCGTTTTTGTTGGCAGTTCTAATTGTGCACCACCGTTGATTGATTAATTGGCCGTTAATTTGCAATCCTGTTTCTCAACGCTCATCGCTGTGTGCATTGCTTTCTAGATTATTCAAAATCCGCGTGATGCTGACTCCAAGAATTTGGGTGATATACTTTGAGGATTTTCCACTCCCGCCCACCTTCACTGTCTGAGCCGTTTATCTTAAAAGACAGAAATAAACGTTTTTCCATACTGTAGGGCGTCTTTTAGCATTTGAGTAGTTAAAAACGGTTTATGGCTCTCCAACGTGTTGGTTTCATTGTACAAATCTCGCTCGATAAATAACGAACATTTCCTATTGCCGGTCAAATGGAACCGCGATATGATAGAATGCCTGGGTACCAACATAATCATCTGCTCATAAACACATTCCAGTTTGGCGAGCATAATGTGTAAACGTCCCGTTAGTGCAAGTTGACGAGACGACTAATCTTAAAACCGTATTCGTTTATGCGAGCTATGTTGGGTTCAAGCTGACAGCACATTGCTGAAAATAAGAGCCATACGGTTTACAATCCCCGTACTGATCCGATACTTTTTTCTCATCTTGTGATACCTCCGCACCTTCATTCACGTTCAGTTAGTATAGAATTCGCACTTACCTAAGCCCGTGTTATTTCTGTTTCACTCACTGAAATTGTGTTTGTGTCGTGCGACCTAGTGTAGATTGTTCCCACTTGTTTGAATTAGTACTTGTATGGTTCAATACCTTTAAAGCGGATCGATGTTGCACTAGTTTTATACTTGTTTGGCTCACCATAAGAATCTTGTTATCATTGTGCTGGCTAGAGGGAATCTGAGGCGGACACGACATAACATGCACTGAGCTAATACACCTCTTTGCTAAGATCGTGTGACGGCTTGCCTAATACATTTTGATGTTCCGCTTACGAGGATGTTTACATGTACGTACACGTGCAATGAAGTCTGCATGTGTGCTCAAGCTAAAGTCAGACGTGTCAGATTGCGTGCACCGCTCTGCAAGCAGGGCACGTAATCTGAACAAACTATCGCACTACTGGATGTGCACTTCACGCATGCTGACTGTAAATAAACTGTATTAGGGGGAATGCGAAAATGAAGATGGTGGCTCTCGGGAGTGAAGAAAAATTAGTAAATCATTGGAATTAAACCGAAGCGGACTTTGCCGTGAGTGTGACTCATGTTTCAAGGGGCCCTGTAAGAAAGACTGCTTTTGTACTACAATACAAATACAATTGGCCCATGTAGTCAGTATTAGCAGTAAAAAGAACGTGTGCCAAAGGAACTACGAAACTATGTTCTGATATATACAGTCACTCGTACGTGTGAGAATGACTGCGTTCTTGATCGATCAACCAACAACGGAGCAGAACGGAACTGGAGTCCAAGGGGTGGGCACAGAGGAAGCAAGAATGTCTATATAATAACATCCATCCTAGCTAGGAAACTCGTTCAGAAAGCAATCAGTGATCTGATATCCTGGACATCGTTCTGTGTAGTTCTGGGAATTATCGTGCATCTGTTTACCTTGGTGATATGTAAGCGTTATGACGTTGATTTCCTCGACACTACCATTGCGATGTACAGTTTATTTTGGAGAAATTAATACACAATTTCATACAAAGATAGAGCGAACAGTGACTATAAATATAAACAAAGTGTATTCTAATAACAACAAATTCCAATCAAGTTGACTCTTAACTGCACGGAGCTACATGAAAATCATTGGTGGACAAATGATATTCATCTCGTCAAAGTGACAAAAGCAATTAATATCATGGTCCTGAGATAAAAATGCTTTACAGAGTATGTGAAAGAGAAAAATAATGTATGAAACAGAACATGGGAATACTAACACGGTTGGTGCTCATACATCGAGACGGGAAAACGTCCTTTCGTAATAGCAAGTTTGCCAGAAATGAAGAGTCAACGGCCAAGTTTTTCGTGAACCCATAATAGTTCACAAGCAGAGACCACTGGCTGTATATTTGAGCAGTGCTAGTTGAGAAATAGCATTACGTTAGAAGGAGTAAGTAAGGAATAGGAGATCCTGAGTTTCTCTCAACCGTCTATGACATGGAGAACAGATTGAAAAGCGGCATCGATTCTATATTTTCCAGACTTCTCAGTCCAGGAAATCTGGCTTTGATAACTACCCATTATGTTACTTCCAAGTATCACAGTGTTCTCGTTATAACCCCCACTTAAGTCAAGTTTGATAAACGAGGTTGGCGTTGATAATCATCGCTAATCGAAGTTTGTATGATCGAGGTTGCGTGGTCATGTCACAAGGTCTTTCACAAAGCGGATGTGCCGAGCACAATGCCCATCATGTGTGATCCAGCACGACTACAAATTATGAGTTAGCCTTTCTGGTTGACTGCAGTTGTCCCGTCGGAGAACTGAAATGTCACCTCAGCCACCGCAAGGATCTCGAAATTTAGTCCGTAAATGGTCGCATTGAAGTTGGATGGCATATTTGAGAATCCTGGATAAGACATTATCCGGATAGAATAGCCAACGCTTGAAGAGCGGAGATCAGGCTACATCTTGATGATCACAAAGTCTAAATTTTGGTAGCGCTTATCCATCCAAAGCACATAGGCTTCGTCAACACCACACCCTTAACGCTTACCATTATGTTAGTTCCCCTTATAATGGAGCCAAAACGAGTAGTTTATGATCACGTCTTTCTTAGTTAGATACTGACTATAGAACAGTCTTTTCGTTCGTAATTTGCGCAAAACGTGAATGAAAACAGTCATACAGGAAGGCCAAATCCGTCTAGGCTAGTTGTGGTACAAATATGGCTTATTGACAGGTCTTTCAGGAGGCGGAGCCATTGCCAGGCAAACTGACGATTTGTACGACCCACGGTTTTAGGTGTATTACGGGGAACTTGAATCAGAACCAAGAAGTGATCAGTCTTTAGAATCAGCAGCTATAAGAGTCGATGTGACTTCAGAAGCGTTTGAATAAGTTCACCAAGCGTCATACGAACTTGTATTCGGTGAATAGTAGAAGCTTTACAGTTTTTCAGATGAACGGGATTCCTAAACAGACCACCATATCGGAGACACTTGATTAGCAGGTAGTGTCTGGACTGAATTGAATAGATTCTTTAGTGATTGTTATCGTGGTATACGCGTTGTGATCATAAATGACCACGAGCTATGCCGTCACAGTGTTGGTTTTCAATCTGATTAGCCTTGGAGCACTGGATGCAACTGCAAGTTTCTATGAGAGACGGATTAGACTCTCTGCCAAGTAGATCAGATCGTCAACTTAGGCGAAACCCCGACCACAGCATCAATAAACCGGCAGCCAAGCTACGGGCACAGTACAGCTGGCATCTCATCCACTGTCGTGGTGAATATCAGAATGGTAATATGTTCCTCTGACAAACATCGCGCTGGAATCGGAAAGCAAAACGTTCAGTCGTGGCTGGCGAGCTTCAGTATGAATCCGTAATAGAGTGTGGTAGAGGTGGAGGTGCACTGAAAGCCTACGTTGGTCTGGTGTTCGATTCCTGCAGAATGAAGTCGAACATCAGCAAACTCTACGTCACTACCACTCATGTTGCTACAAGTAACATCACGTCTGTATAGCACCTTAAGGCATTCCGATTGAGTATTCGTGGGCTACTTTTGGAAATCATCCAATTCAACGTAGCTAATGCCATTACCATACTTGACAGTGAACTTTCTAACTCAGTCTTTTGTACTCAATTCGCAGCTTTGTCGATTGTACGTCACAGTTCTGGCAGTATGTCAACACAACCAGTGAGTCTGCCTGAGTGCCTGAGTCCTCTGAATTCAACTTTTACGAATATAGACCTGAACGTTGAACAGTGTTATTCAGCGGGACTGTGCACCATCTCTAGAAATGTGAGAATACTGCGTACTGAGTCCGAGAACAAATTCCGCACTCGGCAGACAAGTGTTCCACACAACAGCTCAATCATTTAGCAACGACGATGACTCCTTCTTTTCTCGTGATAACTGTTTGCGTGGCATTTTTTGTTTAAGCTGTCAAGTGGATGTTATGTTTGATTACCAAGCTTTGGTGTCATCTTAAAGTTAATTAGCCGGGTGTGTAACTGTCTCTTCCCCAATTTCTGCCATTGAACAACACATTCATTCGACTTAGCCTCACATTTCAACCCGGTGGTGGACGTTGCAACAGTTCTGATTTACTTCAACTCTTTTGACCAGCGATAGAATGTTGACCGTATGACTACAGCGACTGTGACTCAGCCCTCGATGAAACATGATTGCCTGTATGATTTTCATTTTGATGACAGAGACGATCTACATTGACTTGATCGTATGTTAGAATCCCCTTTTTGTCCGTTATTGCTTGTTGTGATTTTAACGTATGATATGGCCACAATTTTGCTCCTGACTCAATTATTATTTTATCTGTTGTTTAAACATTCTGACGTAAAAAAAACGTTTAGGCCAAATCTCTTCTTACAGCTTACGTGGCATTTATTCAAAGCCGATATATCCTGGGATTTGTGCTTGAAACTGTGTATTCCAAAATGGGGCATTATTTCGGGTATACAGCGGAGTTACGATGCCTTTTTTACCGGTTTACCTTGCAGTTGCGAACTTGGTACTAATCAGTCTTTGACCATCAAATGCGATTGTGGCCACCCACTATGCTTTGGATGTTACCGTTCAATATCAATAGAGGATTTGTTTTCTTCTTCCTTTTCTGTTTTATCTCTCGGTTGACATTGTCAAGCGGGTTATTCTGGGAGAACAGCAATGCCGTTGCTGGAAAACACTCGTAACCTCTCATCCCAATTTGCTTTACAATGGTTTGAAACGGTCCCTCTCTCCTGTAATCGGTTCCCACCTGTTGGACGCTGGTCATCAGAGGAGGGCGAGAAAGCTATTCCTTATAATCTACAATGTTTCCGAATGTCACAGCAAGACTGTGAGAACTCGACTGTTATCAACAGCTGAATCTGTTATCATCTGACCCTGCAGTCTGTGTCTGAGTGTGCAAAAAGGTTTCGCGCAAACCCCCCCCCACCCCGTTTATCTGTTTTCCTTAAGACGCTTTAGTCCCAAAAATATGTTAACCCCTCGATCCTTACCAGCGATTATCTCAGGATGGGCATATGTCCCACTGTTTAGTATTTGCCACTTAACTCTTCGTCCACTTGACACTGATCAATCCATATATGCAGCGGCCCGGAATCTATAAAACTTGGTCTGACTTACGTCGTAATTGAATACACTGAATGATGAGTATTATGTAAAACGGCTGACTTCACAACAGAGTTCCAAAGACTGTCATGGGAAAATGAGAAAAATTAATATTTGAAACTTAATCATGCCAAGGCTGATTGTCAAACCATGCTGCCTTTTAGATATTTTTGGCAAGAACGGATGCGTTCAACGGTGCCTTCATGACTACTTAATGTAGCGAGCCATTGTTAGGCATACGTAGGATCTGGCCAGGGTTATGAGACGGACGAAACCAAGCTTGCTCCTTCGAATTTCCCGAAGTCCTTGACAGCAGCCGTAATTTAACCACACATCTCTCACCTCAGTCATAGTGGTTTCATCACATGAAGTTGCGTGACAGCGAGTTAAGACTTGTATTCACTTGAGTACGCCCCGGCTGCTGATCTCACCTTAGGCGATGCAAAATCGTTTTGTTTTTATCTCGCGTTCACTCTCTTTGAAAAAAGTGGAAAATTCGGTCCGGAGAGTTCTGAACCTTTTCAAATTTACAAACATCCGATTTATTTTAAAGGTACTCTGAAAGGTCGCAAACCATGTGGCGTTCTCCGAAACAACACAGCATCTTCTGTTCACGCATGTGATTCTTTCGGGAATGCGTCGTAAACTTTGACTCTGTCCTGTTTGGATTAACTAGTTGTTCGGTGTACCTTGTAGCTCCATGCAACCCTAATGACAAAACACATGGAGAAAATTCATAGATTTTAAAAAGTCTGAATAAGGCTTTGGGAGCTATTTGGAACTGGACTCTCTCCAAGTACATCCGTAAAACAAATCAAAAATAACGAGATGAATTGTTGGGTTTGCCAAAGTAAGCAGCGTTCATATGAGCTATTAAAACCAGTGCTTACTTCTCCTTAGGGAAGCTGGGGTTCAAAAATCACAGGGATAGTCAGAAAACGTTCAGTGTAACACTTTCGATAATTCTTCCAAACGTTCATACGGAATGGTAGTATTAAGGAGAATTGAACAGAGCAAGTAATAAGTTCTTACGGGTTTTTATTTCCGCTTCACTTCTTGTGGATATACTCCAACCATGTGTACATACAGGAACAATTTATCGAAGGAGGCTTGTTTTCAAAATTTTACAGTCAGGTTGTATTCAACAAAATGCAAATAGTTACCTGAATGATTATAAAAACGTCTTATAAAGGGGTTGTAGAATGTAGACTTTCTAACGGTTACCCACTCAGTGCTTTGCCTCTTGAGGTTGAATCGACTGCAATCCAGAGGAGATTCAGTGCCAACTTATACCTCCTCTGTTTGACTTGGTAAGGTAAAGTGGACAGTAGTCCTGCATTAAGCCATCCTGTCCACGCAATTATTCGATTGCACAGAATAATGTTCATCTTGCTATACAATAAGTACAATATGTTCGAGACGTGTAAACAACACAGTACACAAAATGACTGGTTGCAAATCATAATTGGTTCTCTTTGAGTGATCAAACGGCAGTTCAAACAGAAGTGGACTGCAGAACAAGTTGTTACAACAGCTTTTTGGACTTCGTGATAATTATTTGAACCACTAGGTGCACTTTTAATGAAAAATTGATAAATGCACAGTTCTGGAACATTTGGGAGTATTCACGACTTTATGCGCATTCTACGGAATACATCTTACCGGGTCACAGTTTTAAGACATTCATCTCATTCAAGCAAGAATACGTTTTCAGGTGGCTTGGATTTTTGCTTCATTTGACTGAAATACTTGTGCTCACTACTCCGAATGACATCAGCCTTCTCTCTACAATCATGTGGTCTACGTTGTTCTTGTTGGTCAATGTTATACCTCGTGCTGTAAATGTTTACATCTGTACACTGTTCAACCGAGAAAGTACCCATCTTCTGTGGCTAGCTTGCCCAGTTGCTGCTGTCACGTTTCACCACTTGATGATACCACAATTCACAGCTCTCATATGTGCACTTTATGGCTTTCGTCATCTGTCATTAGGTCACTGGTCTAAACAACAAAGCACCACAAACAATGTCTGTCTATTTTTCAACCAGGTGATTTGATTTGGATATCATCATCATAGACAACAATACATCAGTGGTTCACATTGATGCTTAACTGCCACACAACCACGAAGAAGAAAGAAGGAAGAAAAACCTATATGAGAGGGGAGTAAAAAAGGAAGGGGAGGGGAATGGACCTAACTACTAAAAATAGCTACGTCTATATTCAAACATATAACATCAAGGTGCACACACCTTCCAAACAAACAACCTATCTGCAAGTGAGAGTAAGGCGTCATCAGCAAGACAGCTTCCTCACGGCTTTCACTGCCTCGCGTCATCAAGTGCACTCATTTCACAGACAACTCTGACAAACAACGACAACATTCACGCCACTGAGCTCTATTAGCAGCCATCTCACCTAACGTCTCAAGCCGCTGACTCTGTAAGTCGCAAGGCCCCAGCCTGGGAGACGAACCCGATCTACAGTGAATAACCCTTTCGTGAACGATTTCATTTTTCTACGCCAATCGGCCGCAGCCTTGGCAAACAGTGCTGGGTATGGCAGACGACTACTTGGCATCCTTAATACCTGACCTGAATATCTAAGTCTGTGCAAGTGCAAGGAGTGAACGAAACAACTCGTTTGACAATCAGTGCCAAACACCCGCTTCCTAACCTCCTCGTCGCTCACTCGTTGGTACCACCAGATACGAGCAATTGAACGCAGACATCGGTGGTCAAACACCTGAAGACAGTTCACCTCTTCTATCCTGATGGGCCATGTTTCGCTGCCGTAAGGTAATACAACCCTCACTGTTGTCTAATATACGCGGTCCTTAATTTTCAGGGAAATACCTCTCTGTCGCCATAGGCGTCTCAGATTAACGAACACCACTCTAGCCTTATAAATACGCGCTTCTATTTCATCCCTACACTTCCACCGCTGCCGCTGATGCAACTTCCCAGGTATACAAACCGGTCAACAACCTCCATGACTTCATTATCTAACATTAAATCTACGTAATTACAGCAATCTTGCAGAATCAGGTTGCATTTTGAGGCTGTAAAGCGCATTCAGAAGCACTTAGCAGAACGCGAAATAGCGTTTGGTGTTGTTTGTGCCGCCTTAAAGTTGTCAAACACCAACACCTTATCGTCAGCATAATCAAGATCAGTCAGTCTTTCACCAGGTAGAAGGTCCACACCGGCATCATTTGAGTGCTGCGGACAGTTCTCCATCATTTCGTCTATGACGAAATTGGACAAAAATGATGAAACCGTACAGCCTTGACGTACGCCGCTCATGGTGCTGAAACCGTCAGATAGTTCGCCGTAAACCCTAACCTGAGCAGAAGTATGGGAATAAAGGGCCGACAGTATGTTCACATACTTAGTCGGTACATAGCGAATGACAGCCGGAACTGGGAATGTAGCGGTATGTTTCAATTGGATGACTCAAGCCAATGGGCTGAAAACTTTTTAACGAGTTCCCGAAATACGGTTAGAAGATGAACATTTTGCTCTACCTTGCAATTGGAGACATGACAAATAAAAATATAAACGAACGTTGATGGCTCACCACAGAAAGTGATATCTGACGTTCAGTATTTTTAGTTAGAGCTAAGTGTTCACAACAGCTGAAACATTGTGTCGACTTGGTGTTTTTCTAGAGATATTCTAAGCCACCCTGGAAGAGATTTATGAGATTTAAGCGCATGTCAAACGACCACATCATCACCCAGTGCTGATGAAAACATGCAGACACCAAACACGGTCATAGCCCGTGGGATGTGATGCTTAGCTTTTACGGTGGTGAGTCAGTTGGTCCGATAAAACCGTATTGCAACTTCACATAGAGGGTAGTCTTACTTGTGCATGGCGAAGTAATCGTGATTGATTTCAACCAACCATGATCCTATGATTTGTTCAGGGCAGTGATAAACTTTGTTCATGTTTGCAGGAATAGCGGATGAATGGAAAAAGTGAACTGGTGTGCCTCGAAAATCCAGCGAACGGTGAGTTACTTGTGAATGAACAAAAAATCCATTTATTTCAGTTAGAACATATAGAGGCTGGAAATTGCAAACGGGAAACGCAGTATCGCCTGTCCACTGTAGTGCAAATAACTGTTGACATAAAAAAGAATCCGACATTTGTCTTCGGCACCTAGATGAATAGAACTTAATCTGAGTGGTATTGGTCAAGTCGCTACGTTCGTGATGATTCTATAGTGATTGGCTGCATGGAATAACATGTTGGTGGTTTGGTGTCATCCAGGCAGTGACCACATTTTAATCCGTAGATAATAAAAATTGTCCTTCTCAGTTACAAACGAGAAATCGATGTTGATTGAGACGCATATCTGTTATGGCGTGCGACGGTGTATTCGCCTTGTATCCAGACCAGATGGTCAGAAACCAAACCACACTCTCGGCTTTTCATACCCACTGACTTCAACTAATGTGTTCTGAAGTGCAAAGTAATCCTTTAGTCGGTATGATTCATCCCGGATGACCTGATGCGATAAATAACGGTTGAATCCAGAATATGCATCTACTGGGCATGATCCAAACCTGAAACAGGTTATCAATGCAACATGATCGTGTGGTCTATGTATAAAGGGTGTATGGATAGTTGTGGGTGTAGATGTGTTGACCTTAAGAAGTAACAGGGAACAGAACGTCTGGTTATTTTTCTCAAGATGGCGGGTGTCTGTTTGTCTGTCTAACTGTGAAACAATGAAGCATGAGATATAGTCATCTGTGTACATGTAGAAGTCACCTAAACATAGATCTGTTATAAAATCCCTGAGAAGCATATGGGACAAACACATATTAGTACACAACCGACAAGATAAACAAACAAATGTGTCACTAGATATTGCCGGATTAAACGCATTGCTGTCGGTGTCAAATGAACAACCAAAACAGACTGCGTAGCCATGGGAATCCACGGATTTTGTCAACAGGATAAACTATGATGCTAATCAACAGACAAGCCCAGCCGTATCAATGAACAGACGTGATTGAGTAGTTGTCGTTGTACAAAATACTTCCAACTAATTCCTTCAAAACATTGTATAGACAGTTTATCTTTTATTTAAAATATCGTTGACGATGCATGATTCTATGAATACACTTAAGCTTGGTTGATATGAACGCAAAGTTGAGGTGAAACATTGTGAATTTCTAGAAATGAAAATACCACGACCTGAGGTTCCTCTAAGTGTATTCCCTACATCGACTAGGTGATTGTATAGGATAATTTTCAGTACACGAGCTGACACATAATAATTCAACGTTCAGAATAAGATCGTTGAAAAGTTAGAACGTTAAAATAAGATAGAAACAATAAGTAGACGACTAATGTAGAACAATGAAAATCAATACAAATAGGCAGGCGATCTGAGTTGAACGGAGATTCATTCCACATGTGAATGTGCACGTCATCAAGTGCATCCAAACAAGCAGCAAACATTTGACGTCTGCTGAACGTGTGGATTCGATAGGCGAACTGGTACAACAAGTATTTTCTCACTCAGTAATGTTCCAAATAAGTTTGGACTGCAACACAGCCAGTCAAATGGTAATCGTTCAGAAATAAACCTTGCGTTTTCTGAGGCGGTGCAATGAACTGAAGTGGTATATAGATAGAAAAAACCTTAGCTTGTACGGAAACCCATTTATTGATTGAAAACAATATCATCATCATCATCATAACAGCCATGAGCCTGACCAAATGGTACTGTGGCTCTGGCCGCCGCTCACCTCAACAGTGACGTGGAATATCCTAGAAGAAAAAAGTTACTAAGAAGGTTGAGAATTAATAAAAGAGGAATAGGCGGAAGAACTAGAAATGGCATGGATACAGGTACGCCATTGACTGCGACACATCGCCATCTCGGATAGTGTCTCTAACCGGCGGTTTGGGTGATCACGAGGACCCCATCCAGGCAGGCGACACCTACCAACTTTGCTCAATGGAGCAGTCAAGGTCTTCATATTTCGTGACCACGTTGTTGCTTGACCACCACGCGGTTTTACCCAATTGTTGGTGGTCTCAGTATATAATGCCCGGTACGGTAAACGCTCAGCTGGCATACGGAGAACATGACCCAACCATCTCAAGCTGTGCAAGGTAATTAGTTGACCAATTGATCGCGCATCCCGAGCATTTCGGAATACGCGCCGGCGAACTTCCACATTGCTCACACAATCAGTCCACTTAATATGGGCCAATTGGCGGAGACGACGATGGTCAAACACAGCAAGTCTGTTGATATCTTCTTTGTGAACAGGCCACGTTTCCGAACCATAAAGCAAAATGGAAAGCACACAGGCATTATATACCCTTCCTTTCAGCGACAACCTAACGTCCTTTCGACGCCACAGATGACGCAGTTTGGCAAAGGCAACTCGTGTCTTTGCTATCCTTGCTGATATCTCATCAGCAATATTACAGGCTGACGAGATAGTGCTACCCAAGTATGTAAAACTGTTCACAGTCTCAAGCGAACTACCTGCAATAAAGAAAGTAGGAGTGGAAATGCCCCAGTCTTGAAGCAACACTTTGCAGTTTGAAGGTGCAAAACGCATTCCATACAAATCAGCTCGGTTGCTCAACCTGTCCAGCATGGTCTGCATGTTTTCAGCAGGGGGGCTAAGTAAAACAATGTCGTCCGCATACCTCAGATCGGTCAGTCTAGCGCCAGGAAGAAGCTCAACTCCAAGCCCACTGGATTCGCGAAGTGCACTCTCCAGAATGTCGTCCATGACAAAATTGAACAGGAAGGGGGAAATTGGACACCCCTGACGAACACCACTAGAAATGATGAACGCCCGAGACAGTTGTCCATAAACTCTCACCCTGCTTTCAGAGTGAGCATACAGTGATCTCAAGAGATTCACGTATTTCTCTGGTACTCCCTTGCGAAGGAGACAGCTCCAGAGAACGTTACGAGCAACTGAATCGAAAGCAGCCTTTAGATCCAAAAAGATCACGACTGTCGGCTGTCTGTAACAGTGCCGATGTTCCAAGATCCGTCTCAAAGTAAAGATATGATCAATGCACCCTCGACCGGATCGAAATCCTGCCTGCTCTTCCCGTATCTGGCTTTCTCTGGGCTTAGTAAGCCGACGTAAAATAAGGCCAGTGAGTAACTTGGACGCAATTGACACCAAACTGATGCCTCTGTGGTTGTCACATAGACTTCGGGACCCCTTTTTGGAAACGGGAATCACTGTTGATAGGCACCAATCACGAGGCACCTCTTCAGTCTCCCAGATCGTCTGGAGGAATTTTGTCAGTTCCGATATCAACCTCTCTCCACCATCCTTGAAAAGAGAATGAGGGAGGAGGTCTGGACCAGGAGCCTTATTACGCTTCAATAACTTGAGCTCCAGGATCACTTCTGCTTCCGACGGAGGACCGTCTGGAATGCAGTAACTAACCGATTGGGTCCCATCGTCCACATGATCTGGCTGAGGCCAGCTGAACTGTTCTTCGAAATGTTCAGTCCACCTATCAAGTCGGCGCGATTGACTGGTAATAAGTGAACAATATGCGATCACTATAGTTATCATCATTTAATGTCTTGTAGGAGGTGGAAATGCTTTCTGTCAACTGACTAATCTTTTAAAGTAGTAGTATCTTGGATGAAATTTGACAATCATTGAGATCCTCATGTGTGATGTTCGAGTACAACTTTGCTCACTCTTTTCATTTGCATACTGGAGGTAATATGCAACAGAATAAACAGGTGACTGTTTATAATTTGTAGTAAAGAAATGTTGTTCAGAAAAGAAGTTAATCATGTGGTGGAATGATCATAACTGTGTACATTCAATTAGGATGAAGATTTGTTAACCATAAACTGCATTTCTTCCCACTTGTTTTGTCTACCACATATTATCCAAAGAAATGTTCTCGCGTAACATTCAATAAGACAAACAGTATATAAGCAATCACTAGTAAACTAAAAATGGTATCTTTCTTGTTGGGAGCCTGTTGATCCACTGATATGGGGCTTATCGTGTTTAGTGGCAGGGATGCTTGTGCTGTTTGACAGACATGCTTGTGAAGTAATATCAGTTATTTGAGTCCTAAACAGATAATGTATTTCTCTTACTCACAATTCCGCTATCTGTATACAAGGTGTGGGCATCTTGATGTTTATCGCATGAGTCCGGTTGTAACCCTGGACCACCTTTTACCGTTAAATCAGTGCTTGTTCTTATTATGAGTGCGTGGCAGTTGAGTATCTGGCTCAACCAGCTACATACCAGACATAGTACTGATAATGAGGATGATGATGGTTGACATCATCTGAAATCACTTTTAGGGTTTGTGAACCATGACGATTATGATATTCTGTATACTGTCTCATTTGGTCATATTTTTTCAAACCTTATGTGTATCTGCAAAGAGTTTTTAAGATCATCCTCATTGCTTCTCATCTCTTTTTGCTAGACCCCTCAACTTTTTACAAACTAAGCAACACACAGGTCAACCGCAGTCATCCTGTGGTGGATTATCAAGCCCGGGGTGTGAGTATTCCAACACTCGGTGGAGTACTTCAACGCGGGACGAGATACGCCCAAGCAAAATGGGGACGGCGTGGGCGACCGGGTGAGTCATTGCTCGACTGGATCAGATCAACCGGCGAGACATGGCAGACACAATAGGATGGACGGCCAAATCGGAGGCGTGATTATTCCAACACTCACAGGAATATTTCGACCTGGTCACGGAATACGGTCAAAATCCACAGTGGATAGATGGAGGGTAACACGAGCGACCGGACGAGCCATTGCTCAGCGAAATCGAACCAACGGACGAAGAATGGCAAGCGGACAACCCCCCGATAGAAGGCACCGATCAGACACATAAACCAGGCAGAAGTGCACACGACGCGTGAGCGGAAACCTGGGGGATGTTTTGGACTGGAATTGTGATTCACAATTGCAAGCGCGCGTGTGGCATGGTAACTAGCGCGTTGGATAATGAAGATTGTGCTTTATTGGACGCCTTTTCGCTACAGTCCTCCTTTGAAAAGAAGGGCTTACATTAGGCACGGCCAACTTACTTTTGGCAACAGCCTTGGTTATCCGGTCGACAGTGTAAAGTAGAGGATAACTGTCATTTTGTTGACTGTTGTCAACTCTTGAGCCGAATTACTGCCTCAAGTGTGCGTTTCGAGGGGTTGTCTACTGCTTACAAAGGACTGACTGTCATTCATATCAGAGGCATGTTGTATGCTTACAAGCAATAATACCCCTCATACTCTAAAGCCAAACGTTTG
>LUCH01002798.1:0-26140 GCA_013368495.1 Paragonimus heterotremus | reverse complement strand
TTTTGGCAACAGCCTTGGTTATCCGGTCGACAGTGTAAAGTAGAGGATAACTGTCATTTTGTTGACTGTTGTCAACTCTTGAGCCGAATTACTGCCTCAAGTGTGCGTTTCGAGGGGTTGTCTACTGCTTACAAAGGACTGACTGTCATTCATATCAGAGGCATGTTGTATGCTTACAAGAAATAATACCCCTCATACTCTAAAGCCAAACGTTTGGCTGTTGGCTTCTGCTGGAAAATTAAATCCATCGAATGTGATTCACGTTGAGAATGATCTATAAAGGTAATCTCCAGTCGAACAATCCGTTATATAGAAGAGTTACTGAAGGATTTCCGAAATAGTGTTTTGGAGAGAATACACTTCGCACATTTGTTTGTCCGCAACACAGTGATTATTTAATCATGTTTATTCGATCCCATCCAAGATTTGTGCTTGTTTGTTTTCCAGAATGTTTTGGAAAAAAAATCCTGGGCCGAAGCAGACAGGATCATTTGAGGCGGCAATTTCTTTATTGGGACTTGGGCGTGGATTGTTCACTACACCATCCTCATCCCGAGTTGAAGGAACAAACTATGCAGTGGAACACAATATCTTTCTACAGTCTACGCAGTTCAAGGTTCAATGAGATAACGTTGTGATCATGTGTATCATTTTTATTACGCTGGATATGTGATGTTTATTGCTATACATCACGTGAGTTGCAAGCACGATGACCACTGTGCTGACTTGCTTCGGCAACAGTAATGAAAACGCAAAGGAAAATTGTACGCCGATATCTTGATACTCTAACAAAAGTTGATTTGAGTGTGACGGACTGTAATTCATCAGTTTGGATTCCAAAAAACTCCTATCCGGTTTACTCCCCAAGCTTGATCCCTTGTGAATTTTGTTGGTTTCAATATTTGAAGTGCAACCTGAAAAAAAATATTTTCCTCCGAAGACCCAAATTTAGATACAGATAAGTGGTGAAATAGGCAGAACCAGTCTTCTGTCGGAAAGAGATTGAGGACTTGTTTGAGCGACAGGAAGGGTGCATTGTGTATCATGAAGACTACAATGAAAAATGACCATTCTTTTTTGTCAGTGCGTTGTCACGTAGGTTAGGTTGAACACGTTTGAAACGTTTCCCATGCAAAACAACCCAGTAATATATATATATATATATATATATATATATATTGCCGTGGTTTTACAAATGGGCAATTCAATTTTTACCATTCTGATAACCAACTTTTCAATAAATTTCCGGATTAAGTAGTTAAAATTTAAAAGTTTGTTGTTCAAGTTGCTGGGGTCGCGTATATTGTAATTTTGAAGATTTTTTTGTGTAGTGAGGACAATAAATTTATGTGGCTAAGATTTAAGCGGCTTAGGAATTTAATCATCATTCTCCGTGATTCATTAAGGTTGGACACTAATTTGCAAGTGGACCAGCTAACTATCGTGTTTCACTAGCAGTTAACTTTGAAAGTGTACAGACGTGACCATCGCCAGAACAACAACAACATTCCATTTCACGTTTCATAAACATACTCTGCTACCTGACTGGCCTGAATGAAACTGGTTTCTTTGCACAATGACTACATTCCTGTTGAAACTTGTGCACATTTGACCTCGACTGTGCAGGGTTTCGTAGATTTGTCTATGTGTAGGTTGTTCACACTTTGTCAAGACACAAGACGCTGTTATTGTCTAACATATCTACTTTTTTAAGTAATCAAGTCAGGCTTTCAATAATCATATTGTAAGGACTGTTTCTAGTAAAATAATTTGTTATTCTTTTAGAAATGTCTGCCAGAATTTTTAAGGTCATGATTATAAAACTGAGAACCACTGATTTCTAAAGCCGTAATGGATTAAAATGTTATCTAAACATTTTGCATGTCATTTCGATTCGATGCTTTATGTCATATCGGATTGACGTTCCACTGGGTAGAACTCCATCTTGCATACTGAATAGTTTTGTGAAGCCGATCATTCTTACATCACATAAGCAGTTAAAGAAGATACCTCATTGTCAGAATCCATGATCGTAATGACTGAAAGGGCACTTTTTTTTTAACTCTGCAGTCCACTAACGCTAGTTTTGAGCTCTGAGATTATATTACTAATGGCTTGTGTAGCATTTTAGTTTCCAGCGTCAACGGCTTCAGTAATCCCATTGTAGCAACATATCTCATCGTTCACTTGGCAAACTCTGCAGCACACACTTGTTTGTGAGGACAGTGTAAACAAAATACGAGCTTTCTGAGTATTCCGCGTGGCTTCATAGCTCGAATGCTAAAGCTCACTCTACGCAAATTCTGTTGCTGTTTCGAACTTGGTCGAAGTCCGTATTTTCAATACGTTAGTTTCTATCTAAACTGTCACCGTTTATTGATGGTACGGTTTAAAAACTCAGCGGTAGCATTGGCGGATTCCAGCATTAGCTGCTTGAAAAACGCAATCTATCCCTTTCGAGACATTTTATAAGTTCAATATGAGCGCGTCATGCCCTACCATTCATTGATTCTTTATGATTGGAAGAGCAAAAGACAAGATTTGATCGCAAAATTTAACGTGCGCACCAAAGCCGTCGTAACTGAGTTGTATGCTAGCGTCCTGTTTATGCAGGCCAATTGCCATTCTAAAAGACAGTACAGCGTGATAGCAATTTCAACCAGTCCTAGAAACAGAATCACCAGTACGGACAACACATGCATGAACGTTGCATGAGTACACGACAGTCCAAACGCCGGGATACGAATATCTGCACAGTCTGTTTGTTGAAAACAAGCAAACAGCGTAGTACAGGAAGGCAAAACTTGAGAGTGTGTGTTTGGACGCCAAGTGACTGCACTCTGTAATAAAACGTGATTAGGCATGGAAAATGTCATTCCAGTACATTTTAGTTCATTAACGTTTTCAACTATACTATCAACGTTAAGATTTGAAGACTCACGGCAAATGATTTGCCATTATTCGGGCTGTGCCTCTTTGTTATTCAGCTTTTTGAGGTTTGCAATGAATTAAAAAACCAGCTAAACCACCTGTGTAAATTTGGTTGTGTTATGTGACATCATTGTTAATTAAGGAATACACTAGGTAAGGACCAGGTTATCTTGTAAGAGAGTTCAATGGCTATCAAGACGTTCTGTTTACAACAGTTCTTGCTCAAGTAACCTAGTATAGGATGTATCATGATTATTCTTGTGTACTGGAATTTAAGCCAGACTTGGTAAACGTTACTGTCTAGAGTAAACAACCTAATGCGTTACATGAACGAAATTGTGAGAAAATACTTCGTGGTTTTTACGATTAGACCAAACTTTAAATGGTTTTTATCCCAAAGCTGTAATTTTCAACTACACTCTACCTGTCGAAATGCAACTGCTTGTATTTTCGGTTCCAACTGAGACTAGAACTCGAAAATATCACACCTGATTAACCAAAGTTTCTTGTCCTCCAATGTATCACATTATTTCGAGTGACTGGATTGTACTTCTCCGATTATTCCATTTCCTAGTTTTCTACATGATCTGGCTACTCAGGTTGCACAGCAGTTGAAAACTAGACGTGTACTGTTCCTGTTAAGGTTTCGGATACAATCGAATCTCATCTTTACTTTTGAAATCTACCCCCCTTTGACCATAGTCTATTTATGCTTTTCTACTTGGGTTAACGCTGTCATCCAAATAATGCAATCATACTGTTCACAGTGATACTGAAGTAGAAATTCATATGGTAGTCAGTGTATCACATGAGTAAAGGACCAGTTTTACCATAGTTGGAGTCCTTAGATACAACGAAGAATAACACCACTTAATTTATGTTCAGCGTTATAAAACAGTTTATTTGCGATCAACCAGCTGGCGTTGTGAATGGTTCTTCCGGCTCCTTGTGAAAACACTATGACGTGTACACATGATCGATGACATCCGTTTCGAACTAACCTGTCCTAGCGACCAGAGTAAAAGACGCTTGCGCACGACAATCATCACGAGTGGCTTGAACTGCGTCATTTGTGGTTCAATTCATACACCCCTTATCCAATAAAAACCCGAAAGAATAGGACCAGGAGACGTGTGTATAGAGTCATTTGTGTTTAGCCAACCAATACTGGTTAGCCAGATGGTAGGCTAGTACAAAAGTGAAACTTTATCTCTCGGAAACTCTATAGGGATACTCCAGTGGTGAGATATATGTTGGAAGGAAGGCAGTGAAAATATTAGGCACGAAGTGGTTCACTATAGAAGCACATATTCCTGAGAGGCTGAGGAAAGAAAGCGGATACTCAATGTTGGGTTGAAAACCCAGGAATGTCATCCATTATACTATGCTTTAATTTGCAAGAAAAAAATGACAGAAAGTCACAATGATCCAGGTTTATGGAAAAGGAAGCGGATGGTTTACTAGAGAATGTAGGTGACTGATTGGTATAAAGAGACATAGTTCACGTGCTCCTGACGTACTGATCGTCTCTTCACCGACGACGAACTATGTGTACGCTAATGACAACAATCCTAGCGTGCCAGAGCATTCGCAGCCGCATTCAACACAACTTCATTTTAACATATTGTTTTATAACAGGCAGTTTCGTTGTGAGTAGTATACTACTCACAATTAGTATACTACCTACAGGTGACATTGAGAAACAATAGGGCAAGCCTTCAACGTCAGGCGGATGACGGACAAGAAGAGATTACCGGACTAGTGTGTACGTGCTATGGGAGAAGTTTCACCAGGGTGAATGACAACGTACTATCTCCCGATGTATATGAATGCACGTCTGCCGTGCAAATGGGTGTACGCGTTTGTGGTCCCATTTTTAACATGACCTGTACTGGAGTTGGCGCAATGAAGGAATTCGCAGGCCGGGCTTTTTCTGCGGTCACAACAAAATCAGCGAGGTCTATGGCAATTATGGTTCCCTTGCGTATCACGCGTTAAAACGGGCGTCCCCATAACTGTCGCTCATTGGATTTTCGGACGTTCGTCCTGAGCAACAGTCTCTTTAGACGAATGGTAAAACTCCTTGTGTTATCGGTGGTAAGCGTCGCTGTACATCGACTCGTCTTGCTTTCTGCACCAGTAATACTTGATTCCGTGGAGCCGTTCGACGAGTTGACGGCGAACAATTCGGAACCTAGCCCTTTTGTCCTCAAGTCTTGGGACCATTGTGAAAACAGCAAAAGCTATATTCTTCTCTTGTATCAAGCTAGAGAAAGCTGCATTGTCGCCGTCAAATTAGCTCGGTTATTTCTTTCGTTGGATGCCGGTCGTCTCGATTACTGCTGCCATTTTATGAGACTCAAAGATTTGCCACAAACCGTCAGGTCGAGTGGATGCTGGATCGTCTTTCAGGCGAATGGCTACTGCACATTGAAAAACCGTTCTCGTATTCATGTTCTTCAGTCGTTTGACGCAGTTTCTGTCACTACCCGCAGTATCTACAATAAACAAGAACGCAAACATGTATACCCAGTTTGGTCGTGGCCGGCATATGATGTGTGCTACATTCAACCCAGCAAATCATTCGTCTGGTACACACTTCACGAATGTTAAGCTTTTGTATGATCACGTAATCAAGCAATTGGTAAGGATAGCGTTGTCGATTAGTCCACATCGTGATATCGCCTGCATCCAACTGGAATGGGATGGTTGCAATAGCCAACTCGTGAATAACACGCAGACGGAGCAGATGTTCACCGTTCTCACTGACTGTACCAATGTCACGGGATCCGGGGTCCCACTTTCAGGTTACTGAGTCGTGCCAGGCTCATGCTTCACCCGAAAGAAACAGTCGGTCACTCATGGATGTCAAGCAGATTGTGGCAAACAGCTGTTCTCAGACTGGTCTTCTGTGTAGCCAGTTTGATACATAGTTGGACCAGAAACACTAAGAAATGTGGTAGACTTATCTCGACCGAGTATCAGGCGCATAGACGTGGTTCAAATGATGACGTCATGTGACTCACCTATCAGCAAAGAATTGATGTAGTCAGTAACTGAAAAATAGACATCACGTTCCCAAGCACCATCTGCCACGTAACCTTTTCACTAGAAAGTGCAACCAGCACCTGCTTCTTGGAGCATACCTTGGTCTGCATGCCCCCTCTCATTCAAGGTTGCTACGTAGATGGCGTAGCTGTTCAATCCAGTGGTGGTCGATGCGGAGCGGTATTCCGGCTGTCCGCTACTTTACTGATCAAGCAGTGTACGCACATTCCATGTTCCGATGGACAGCGTGTTGCGTCCGCGGACATCTTTCATATTTGCCTATTAGATCACAAATTGAGTCTCCAAACCAATAATTTGGCTTACGGGACAAAAGGAAATAGGTTTTTTTGTGGGATCCGGCCTGGAGCCTCTGACTCAGAGGGCAGACCCGTCAAGCAACAGGTTACAGTTTTTTTTGGTAGGTCCTACCCAGAGTCATTTACTCAAAAATCCAACTCACTTAACAGTAGAGAATAAATCAGCCCTGAGATGCGTTGAATAAACTGCTAGCGCCTCGTTTTGTTCACTGTTGCGCGCAGTCGATATATTGCAGGCTACGTCACACTTCTGAGGAATATCGCAGGTTTTTACATCGCATAGGATAACACGTTTGCGATCAGGGTCATCTTTGTTTGAGGGCACCTTCTACAATCCGTATGCGGAAGGCGGCGTTGCTATTACTAGAACTATAGTTTCGTTGTACGCGTATGAGTTCTTGCCGTACTGTCTAGCCACCGATACCTAATAAATGCTGTGACTTGCTTACACACCTGTACAAATATCGTCCTGGTCTCAAGGGCCGAACCAGAAGCCAGATTACCTTGGCCGCACGCTACAGAGAGTAGTTATACTGTGGACGACAGTGGGCATATGTGACAACTCTCGCAGTGGCCAACACACGGCATTTAACCCGCTTTGACTGTATACAACGGATTCAATTGATCGAACGTATTGAGTCTGTGAAGCCGACTGAATTATTGAACTCCATTAATTGCACAGCGATCCACGATGAACGAAGTGTCGCGTAGTGAGCCACCCAATCGAGAGGAAATTCAGAACAGGAATCTGCGTGGCACTAAGCAATCTCAATTTATTAGAAAAAACAGAACTTTTTTTATAGAGAAACAACAGTACTTAAAGTTGCTAATAAGCGATAGGCGTTCTCGGGTTTTGATTGGTCAGTTTGTTGCTGTTTTGTTCTACGATCTTGCATCTAACAACTCGGTTGTTTGAAACAGATGCGCATTCAACAGCAGCTGATCGTCGTCTGTAGTTGACTGGCGCCAGTTTGACTATAATTCCGTCTGTAAAAGCTTGTGTGCGAAAACTGATTGCCTGAACTATCTGCAATTAAGGAACCGCTCTAGTTCAATCTCACCTCACTGGCCATTGTGGAACCACGAATTAGCCGTGCCTGAAGGTGCTCCGCAATCCGCTCAAATAATTGCGTTGTTGCACAGTCTACATACACCGCTTCACAGGAATAAGGAAATGCTGTGCACAGTAAGAGACACCAGAAACGAGCATTGCGTTAGGGTTCATGGATATTTAAGCCGAATAAGAACATCCGGTTTACTCGAGGAAAGAATTTGCAGTAAACAAAAGTATTTTTGTGAAAACCGCTATTCACAACAATTGATTCACAGGTGTACACGTAGCATTACAAAATTAGGCAAATCGCAGGCTGCGCACAAAAAGCTGTCTAAATTCTATTGCTTTACAAGATCAACAATGTTTCCGACAATATTTGTAACAGACTTAACATGACTCTTTGCAATACCTATCTTGAAGCCACACTACACGTTTGGCTTAATTCTATACCACTTTGACTCCCTCGTCTAATAGATGCAACGTTCGTTTCTGGTGTCTCTTACAATGTATAACATTTCCTTATTCCTATGAAGCGAGCTATGTAGACTGCACAACACTGCGATTATTCGAACGGATTGTGGAGCACAATTAGGCAAGACTAACTCGTGGTTTTACAGTGGCTTGTTCATTGTGGATCGGCGTGCAATTGATGAAGTTCAATCATTCAGTCGGCCTCACAGACTCACTGCGTCCGTTCAATTGAGTCCGTTGTACACTATAAAAACCGGTTGAATGCTGCCTATTAGCAACCGAAAATGCTATCACCAATCAACCATCCTTTTCTCTCTACAGGGCAACCGGCAATGTCATTCAAAATTTTGAATCCTTTTTGCCTCTGTGTCCGTTCATGGACTGAACGGACTACGTGAATTAAAACCATATTTAGTCGTCGTGACTTTCAAATGAGCCTTATTCAGATTATTTTTCTCACAGAGAATTGTCATAATGCACTGTTTAGTGAGCTTACTTTACACGAACGGACGTTGTCCATCCACTGTCACATATCGTTTTTCTACATCGATGTATTTTATCAGATTAAAATGATTAGAACTTATATGATTTTTCTATCCAACAGCCTATAAGAAATGTAGCGTCTTAGTGAAATACGCTTGCACCATTAATTCATTTGCCTTCTAATACCACACAGTGTTTGATTATTCTTTAATGTGAGAATGAATGTGCAACCGTGAGATATTTTTGATCAGATGGTATTAAAGCAGGATGTTCAAGTGTGCTTATAAATAGTCTGTGATGAGGACAACTGGAAGACCATATATGCAATAAATCGGTGACGTACACTGATCTCTCCGTAGTCTTCACCTTAATGTAATTACTGGTGTTGTAATTATTTTTAGTGTTTCACGACCACAGGGTGTCTGATGAACTACGTTCGATCTCGAAATACGCAATCTCACAGTGTGACATATCTGAAGTCGAAAGTTAAAACGGCGCTGTAGTAAACCAAGAGAAAAAGTACCGACGGAAGGTTCTTTCCATTTCAAACCTTCAGAAAACGTTGGAATGGCCGTAAAACATTCATAGTTTTGATGACTGAAATGTCACTGTTTAAAAAAACTGCTACGTAATAATCCACAAACGAACAGAAGTCTAGTATACAGCATATTGTGTTACTGCGTTACCTATACACTAAAGTTGATACTTTTAGCTCGTAGAAGATTTACATTTGAAAATCGACGTGATACCAGGAACCTGATTTCTAGTTTAAAGGGATTTTAGAATTTTGAGTCATCAAAAATAATCGCTTAACAATAGTATTATCTACGTATCATGTAGTCTTCGCAACATAAGTTACCTGGCCGAATTTTCCAAGACATTTCGCGTCCTTCTTTTTCTTTACGAACTCAGCTTCCGCAACGAAAAAGGCTAACTTCATACCTAAGCTACGCAATCGAACATTCACTAAGTTTTCTTCCGAAAAATCCCCTAAATTTTGACTCATTTTTACGTTAACTGTCTGTGACTGCTGGAAGGTATTAATCCTACTGTTGGAGTTCACGTGATCAGCACATACGCTTTCCTATCACGTTCCAGTGAGCTGTTTGAAATGTCTCATTGTTCTAGATTTTATCAGCGTGTCAGAGTTGACTCAGTGTTTACACATCAGATGTTTTATAATCTTCATCAGTAATTTTGGAGTACGCGTGTGCTTACCATGAATGATTACCTTGAAGATTCCTGGTTGGAGCTGCAGCACCAAATTAGTCACTTGAATCGATCCACCACCCATGCGATATCCCAATATATTCACTCTGAGACAATCGTCATAATTTCATCTACAGTTGGTGAATTCCACCGCTAAATTGTTATGTACATTCAGTAAGCTAAGTCGGTATTTCAAGTAGCTCAATCTTCAGAAACTTTCCCGTACGTTGTGACTGTCTTCAGTCGTTCACCGCAGTCGTATGTCAGCTGTTTGTTTGTTGCTTGTTGTTGTGGGCTTGGTAACTTGCTATGGGAGGGAGCGGGTTGTCATCGATTCAAGTAAAGCCCATCACGGTTGTCCAGTCCTGCAATTGCTTTCACCTCCTATTTCTTTTTATATCTTAAACCTGTAACATCCATCGTCCTTCTTTTCATTAGTTAGACACTGATTCACAGGCTCCTGCGTTTTTTTACTTCTTCCAACCTTTACATCTTCAGAAATTTCCGGAGGGCCAACTGCCTCCATCTCGATCTTTTAGAGATAGTTGTTTTGTGCATATTCTCGCACTTCAGATTGAGCTTACTAGAATTTCGTGTATTCCTGAACAAATTTCAGAAGTGTGCGACCTGGAACCGCTTTCTATTCATCCATTAATTCATGAACTTGAAGTCATTTAAAATGTTCTAATATTTTTACCTGATCCCGTAGAAGGCTTGCGTTGATAAGTTATTAACCTTGCTAATGAAAATCACTGATTAAAAACCTTATTATTCTATGAAAATACTTCCTCATAAATTAAACATCATTCACGATTAATCACAGCGGTTGGATTGCCGTGATCTTTTCAAACAACCGCTTTTGAAAAAAGCTCTGGACTCAAGTTTCGTTCCTGTCGTAGCTCGTCAGCAGTGTATATCCCTGCTCCGGCCATGGCTAGTACACTGGCTACGTTTTGTTGAGATAACCGTGTCGACCACTGGGCCACTGACTCCATGTTAGACCCGACTGAATTGTCATGCGCAAACGCTTAACCACATTCGCTCTTGAGTTTCGATTACCAGTTTGTATTGATGTATAGAAAGCCAAGATTTTCCCTGTCAACGCTTTACGTACTACTCATTTCTACGCTGCAACCAGAGCTAACTTTCATGTTCACACTTGCTGTTCACAAAATTCCCAAGGTCTCACGAGGTAAACCTTGTCCTGCTTTCTCATCCAACTCATTAGCATGATCTCTAGCTGTGAATTTCCAATGATTTCAGAATCGAACACCATTCACACCTGATCGCAGCCTTCGCGTTCAGATATGCCTTTCTGCTAGCCCACCTCGGAAAGAAGAACTAGACTCGTGTTTCGCTCTTATTAGAGCTCATCAGTAGTGCATATCCTTGCATGGATCGGAGTTTGCACTCTGGCCCTCGTTCTTGTGATACTAAATTGTTAACCGCAACGCCATCATTCTCACAACAGGCTTTACCGAATAGCCAAATCCAAACACTCAATCACAACCTTTTATGAATAGTGTTCAGCTTGCCCGATTATTTCGAAAGAGGGATGAACAGAATCACTCTGTTCGACAATCCGTGATCAGGACTTCTTAATTAGATTGAAGTTACTATCCCCATTGAACCAACTGGGCATGGTTCTAATCAGTAGTAAATGTTTGGGATTTCCAATAAATCAAGAAAATAAAGGCTACTACACCGGTAGAGGCAACGGAGTACCATATCATGGTGTTCAACAATACCCTAACATTTGTGACATTTCCAGCGCCATTTTCTGCAATAATGATAGTTGCAACATATACAATGGACTTGCTTTCGACAGGGCTATGGGTCAGGATTTGAACTTACGTCAAGTTCTAATACAAAAAATGAGTTGACAGTATTGATATAAGCTTCACAATAGGTATGGCGATGTTGTCGTATCTAGACGGACAGCTACCATATACTTTGAGAGTAGCTAGAGATGCTTGACCGTATGGACAGAAAACGCAATAACTGTTCAAGTAACTTTCAAAATAAAACGTCACGAAAAGGACTTCCCAGCTCGAATCAGTAACTGCAAGGGACGCGAGAGGCTTTGGTTTCACATGAAAATCACTCACATTAACTCGCATTGTTGATGATATACAAGTTACACCCAGCAAAAGTGAACAATTTCACCGTGTTTGTTGAAATGTTTGATGCTATGCAGTTAGTAATTCAATCGCTCGAACCTGACTTCATGATCACCTGACTATCTACGTTCAGTATCCGATCCGTGCCACCTCAGTTGCTTGAATTTTAAAGATAATGGTCACAGATCGGAACAGTCGAGATTGCTAGGTTGATAAGCGTTTTCCACTTCTTTGCGAAGTGATTAACATTCTATTTTTTCACTTATTTCAAGGTTTTCGACTTCATAATGACATACGTACGTGACCATATGTAACAGTAAGATTTCGTTATAAAGCAAAATTATTTGCTAACCTATTGTAATTATCATGATTTCTATCAGAGTTTCGTTGTGCAATCTGATGTACTAGCTCTTAAACCAAGGTTCAGCGAGGTATATGTGAGGGTGATTGTAGTGAACTTTAGAGTTTTTGAATATGGTCCAAACAACCCGGAATGTTAACTGATACAGTTTGTCTTGAAATTCACCGTGGCACACCTTACAATCCAGTTGCAAGTCTACCTGTCTAGCCACCATTATTTCCATGTCGCTTGCCCCTTATTTTGAGGACATAGTAATCAGTTATGTGAAGGTTAATCCCTATGATGCGTTCAACTAAGCATCCCGGGAGTCTGTCGTCATCGGAGCATCAAAATGAATGACGTATATCCTCAAAGCCCGGCTAAGAGCAAACGTGTTTTTCATATCTGACTACCGTGGTAGAACTTTGAAAAAATTAGAGTGATAATTAACAATGTCGGAGGTAATGAGCAACGACTGGACCAGAGATGCTTGATTAAAATGATAGAAACCTAAAGACCACATGGTATCTAATCCGGAAATTGCCTTCATGTACTCCTTAATAGAGGCGGCCTCCGAATCATGCATTGATCTGTTTCCTTATTCGCGTAGGGACCGTAATTCCTGACTGGATTTTGCGTTTTCGTTGTTTTGTAGTTTGTAAAGTTATTACGTATGCAAATCTGACTGCATCGCAGTATTACTACTGTTGTGATCCAAGAACTCGGATGGCACAAGGGTTACTTACTCGACAAAGCAATACACGGGTAAACCAAACCTGTCACAAAACCACTCATTTGCACGCAGTATTCGGCCTCAGACAGTCTCGGCTACCACAGATGTCAGTGCTCAGTTCCATTGAGTAGCAGGGGCCGTTATTGGTGATGCTGCACTTTGATTATCCTTCCTGCAGTCTTCGTGTGGCTTGTACATTGTCAAAAAATATACCCTGCACCTGCC
Source organism: Paragonimus heterotremus (assembly GCA_013368495.1). Taxonomy (NCBI): domain Eukaryota; kingdom Metazoa; phylum Platyhelminthes; class Trematoda; order Plagiorchiida; family Troglotrematidae; genus Paragonimus; species Paragonimus heterotremus. The sequence goes on along the minus strand of LUCH01002798.1, from coordinate 13,209 downwards.
ACTGAATAGCCGCGGTATCAGTAGTATAATACGACCGCTCAACTGCACTGCACTACGATTTTCCAAGTGACTGTAGGCTTGTGCTAAGCACATTGCATTTGACTGCCTTAAGAAATTTCGAAATTCTGTCTGTTTGAGGTCTACAAATAATTATATATACACATATAGTTAGACATGCTCTGTCCCTGCTCGGCAGTTCTGAGCTTTGTTTCACAAACTAGTAATACATTAATTACGCACGGCCATTTTTGTTACTAATTCTAATCCATTCCCACAAAGACTACGACAATTACTTCAGCATCATCTCTTGAACTTCCTAAGATCAGGACTTGCGAATTTATTTCACGCTGTCCATAGCCTTCCGAAGACTAGCCAACTGAACTAATGAGCCTTGGATTATCGGATAAACCACCTTTACCTAGGCTTCGGGTAGTTCTATCTGGTTTTCGTAAACCTGTGCCTAATATCATTTCAATTCCGGCTTCTAAAACTCCCCGACGGTTATTGCTTATTTTGTTCGCGTTTTCGCACACTTGAGCTCTTCCATTCAACCTTCACTGGAGTTTTCTTTACGTAGAAAGTTTAAGGTTCGGTACTTGTGGTTAGGCACAATATCAGACCCAAATGGTGGTTGTGACTGAATTCGGTATCAGCTATTAGCCTCCTTGTAGCATGCAAACCTTTCCAATCAGCTGCTCTTCTCTTATTCAAGATTTAAACATGGTACCGGGAACAGTGGACACAAAGCAAGGAAAAATCAATAATTTATTGCAAATTTGGTAGATAGTAGGTAAGTGTAAGTTGGCTGATGGACAGTACTCAAACCAGATTGTAAACGAAGCGACCCTAATAGTTAGTTTATTGATTCCTGAATTCGTCGGTGAACAGGCAAACATAAACTTCTTCAAAGGGTTAATTCTGTGAAACAAAAACATCCTTTTGTCCTTGATATTTACCAAAATATCTCTAAGCTTATACTAGTGTTCCGTTTTCCGATCTGACAAGTTGTGCCCAGATAACTCCTAGCTCCCTAACTCTAGAAACCCGCGTTTAAACACAAAAAATATACCCAACATATCTCCTCTTATCCCCCTCCTTTACAGTGAAAAGTGTACAATTTTTCTTTACTGATCTTTGTATGTTTAATGTCTACCATCCAGAGTCTGGAACGTTTCCAAAATTTTCGCATTCTTTACTATGTGGGGATTAACCGCATATTTATAGAAGGAGTCTAACCCTGATTCATTTAATGATAGTAGTATCCTGACTTGTCTAGAAGCGACTGGCCTCTAGGGCTTGTCTTCTTAGAGGCTACCAGAGGTTGTGGTGATATTTTGAACCGATGTGTGACTTGAAGTCCAAAGTCTGTTATCTGAATTATAGATTCAATCGCTTGTACCGACTTTGTTATTTATTCGAAACAAGGAATTATTTATTTCTCTCTCCAAGACCATGCATATACAATTTCCGATATTAATTGGCAGTTCCCTACCATTTGTTCACTGGGCTAGACTAGCCTGGTCGTTTTGGAAGTCAACCGCATTCGGATTCCCACTCACTTTTACGTCATATCCAGATCTCTTCAGAGCATTAGTAGACAACTGAAAGAGTGTCTGATGGATAACCAAGCCCTGATAGACTCTACCACAGACTTTTGCTAGGTCGGATTGTATTACCATGTGAAATTGACGTACCGAAAGACGTTGTCAATTTTTCAGAGGCTGTTTAAGACAACTGTATACTTAACACCGACTTCTGTGAAATCTTCTGTCCGGTCTATTTCAGCTATTAATCCATCAAAACGTGATGGACAAACAACGAGAGCGTATGGTGATAACTGTACTATAGTCGTTAATTGTATTATTCCGAACGGATGCTTACTGCACGGAGGGTGTGAAGTGGATTGTAGTGAGGTCATTTTAGACTTCCCTAAATTCCTATAATCATTTCGAGGTGAAGGTTACCCTTCTAACATCAGTGTGTTCAGTCACGTTACCTTTCGAATGTAAACATACTAAAAACCAGTAATATCAAAGCTAATATGCTGGTGTAGGTATCGGAGCTTCACTCGTTGCTACATAGCCAGTTTACGTCATTTCTATTGTTGTAGGCTACATTCTGTCGTTTAACCGTGCTTCAGTCCTTACCATTGTGAATAATACTCATCCGTTCCAATGCTTAGTTGAATTCTCAAAGTTGGCGGAAGGTCCTGTGGACAGTTCTCCGTTTAAACAGATGGTACGTAATATTAGGTAATGTCCTCTAATGTTTACTTCTCATTCACTCCAACACTTATTCTGCTCACTTCTAGAGTGAGTCAACTATTGAATAAAGTTTGTTTGTACATTTGTTCATCTTCCTTTTAAGACTTTCGAAGTGCTCTAGCATAAGACTGAAGAATATTACACGTTCTAATCACCAGTCAGCCAGCTGTGATATGATTAACCGGATGACATACCAGCCGACATTTTTTATGAAGTATTTTTCGGAGCGTGATCTGAGAAGTGAATTCTTTGAAATTTCTCTTGATAAAATCCATCTTCTAAACATAATGAACAACACACTTGAAATTTCCAGTTTTATTGCATTCAAGAGTAAAGGCGTTGGCACAGATTTTTGAAGCCCTATTACTGCTTATCTTCAGGGTGCTGCAGTTTATTACAAGAATCTTATTGTACATGCTTGTCAAAAATGTACAAGCCCACATATTTTGTGCTTAATCTGATGGATTTTGAACTACATATATTTTTGTCAATAACCATAGGAGTAATCTCTCCTAAAATTCTTTTCTGTCTTGGATATTCTACTGTTAACAATAGCCTCGGGCCTGATGCTAAGCTATTTTCACTTATTTGAAACACTGGGTTCCCTTTAATAATTTCATCAGGACATGTTGCGATATGTTAACATCTCGTTTACTCTCACCGGTAGCAAACATAAAACATGCGAGTTGTGTATATGACACACAAATAGAGGGTATGGACACACACAGTCACACCACGTATTATGTCATCACTACCATGGCAACTCTATGGGTTGTTTAAACCACTTTTGTGCACATAACTCCGGTTGGTGAGTCCTGATCAAAATAGATTCGCTGAAGGCCAGTAGCTTTGGGTTCTGATGGCGTAATAATATTTTGAATGATCTAAGTTGGTCAACCTGATGACTTGTTGTCATGAGGTGTCTGGTAATCGATGTTGCGAGGCTTCACGTAACCGATTCACCAGTTTCAAATTGTTGTGGTATGAGTTGTTTCAATCAACCCGGGACTTATTCTGCCATTCACTGAGATAGCTGCCGGTCTGTTCTGCCTATGTAAATGTTTATGCAACTGGAAGTGAACAGACAGGCCACGTGAGAGATAGAATAGTTACACAAACTGCGTTCGAGATTGTGTAGAACGGGTCCTTTGGTGGTTTGAACCAAGCGCAATTGGACAGCCCCATATGTACGGGATAGGACACATTGCAATTTGTTCTTGATGTCGTTTACCAGAGGATTGCCTCTGAATGGAAAAAATAAAAACATCTTTCTTTTGAGCTGTTTGAACTGGCCCATTGCACTTGTTCACCATGGTATGAATGTCTATGAACTTTTCAGGATATCCGTTTGCCACTAACGTTTTTCTCAGCATTTCTTGTTCTACCTGCAGCATATTAGGGGGTGTAAATATAGCTGGCCCTATGAAATAAGGTTTTGACCAAACCGCTTTTGTATACTGTCGGGACAAAACTGGTAAACTGAATTTATTCTCATTAATGTGTAATCCTTCCATTCTGAAAGATTTTGATGAACTGCGTTTAATTTTGAACTCACACAAGTCTTATTCCAATTTTACGTTGAATTTCGCTCGAAAAGAAACAACCACTCTTTTGCTATTTTATCAAGATAAATTAGCTTGACTGATGCTCACAGGATTGAAATATTTCATAATAAGTGCTGTCTTACGACCGTCTGCTCTTATGGTTCCATTTGCTATCGTTATGTAATATTCCTTCACAGATTTAAAGATCCCTTGGAGCAAGTTGGGCATACACTGTTATGTAGTTCTAGGTTTCCACGTCAAATTTAACCTGACTTTGCCCAGACAATAAAAGAAATGCTTGCTCAGCAACAGACAGTGACATCTTTAGAAATGACGCTGGTTTATATTTTGACATTATACATTCCACTCTCCGATCCCTCAGGATATAGAACTGTCATCTCAGTATATTATTGTGACATCTAACATCACTTTGCTAGTTTGCACGCAGGACATCCAGTTTCACTTTGATGGGAAAATCTATCGTCAGAAGGATAGAGTCGCATTGGGCCCGCCGCCATGCCCATTGCTGACTCACAGTTGAATTGGCGTGATAGAACAAACGAGGCTAACAGGGTTGATAGATCAGTGCGTACTGTACGAGCGGTATGTAGGTGATATTCTCTGTATCGCCGATAGCAACAACGATACTGATTGCCTGCCATCATTACCCAACTCAGCTCACAATAAACTGAAGTTCACTGTAAAAGTGAAACAAGATGGAAGACTGGCTTTCCTTGATGTTGCACTATTAAAGCGTCCAGGTGAATCGACTCAACGAGGAATGCATAGGAAGCGGACGTGGAATGGCCAGTTCACCCATTTTCACAGCTTTGTTCCAATGAAACAGAAACGGAACTTGATACGTTGTCTAACGAACCGAATTCACAAAATTGGTATTGAACACATGCTAGACAATGAGCTCAGGCTCTTTTGTGAAACCTTTCGTGTTAATGAATATCCGGACAAATTCCTAGCTCGAAACATGTAACGAAGGGAGCTGAAAGACCGTAAATTTTTTGTCCAATGGAAAGCCATCTATATGAACTTGTCTTTTAAGGGCCAATTACCAAGTGTATCGCCGACCAGAAGGCGCGACACAATCCTGCTAAGAACGTTCCATGCTGCACAACCAAGACTAACGTACTCCTCTAAACCAGCTGTACTCCTTCACTTCAAAAACACAATGCCAAGTGGTGCTAATTCGTTTTGTATCTACTCATTCGGTTGTTTCTGTGGAGCAGGTTATCTTGGCTGCACAAGAAGAAGATTATCGGAGAGAATACGCAAACGCCATGCAGCTCGGCTGATAACCGGACAACGACGAGGATTTTCAGCCCATCTGGTTGACACAGGCCACGAAGTTAATGTGGATGTTGCTTTTAAGCCGATCTATTGGGTCACACATGTTCACGCCTGAGGTGTGAAATGTAGAATCTTGGCTGCTACGGAAGCAATCAGAATGTGGCTGCGAAACCTTAGTCTGTGTTCACAGAAGTCTTTTGTTCAAGCGCTGAAGTTACCATGGCCAGTTGTCGTTGGAATACTTGACACGGTATCATAGTAACTGTGTCTGCAATCCCCAAATGACATTAGACTCACACTGTAGCAGATCCCACAAAATCCTGACTTGATAACTAATTTCATATCTATTGTGTTGTATTTCGCTTGAAGACGACACACTGAAAAACGAACTTGTTCACCATGTTTTGACTTTTGATGGTATCTCCGGGTATATTTGAACAGTATTTGTTATTTGTTAATCCGCCTACACATAAAGAATGGTATGCAACCGCGAAGCGCAGTTTTTCGGAACTTCATACTTGCCGTAATGAGCCTTCAGTTATTCATGATGATATCTTATATTTTTCTGATTGAACCGTCCAATTGTGCTTCGTTTGATAATTTTGTTTGAATTGCATTCTGGTCACCTCGGTATGGAAAAACCGAATTCCATGACATACATCTTGATGGTCAGAGATTGTTGTTGAGATTCCATGGACAGCAAGAGATTTTATTGATGGTATTCAAGTCAACTAAATTGGTCCCATAGACGATGTCACACAGAATCTTGCAGCGCTAACATTAATGTGGTTCATTTCTGTAAATCTGCTATCCCATTTTCACTCCAACTGTTTTTAGACGTACTTCGCCATTTCACCAAGTGCATATTCTACTACTGACGCTTTACAGAAGAATTATAACAGACAAATGCTCATTTTTTCATCAGGTTCCGAAAGCGGTAGTCACTTACCACAAATTCAGAGAGATTGGTTGGATGGAATGAATTACGCTGGTCAGTCTATTGAATCCATGTGTCCTGAATTAATGTTGTTGATGAAAATTTAAGACGCATCTGCATCCACATGTGTTCGGCCTGATAAGACAGTTGAGCACAGTTCAAGGCACTATAGTAATTTGTTCCGTACTACAAGGGGGAGGTTGCAGCAAATCTTTACAACTAACGTGATTTAAAAGTAAGCGCGACTAACCTCATTTGCCTCAATGCAACCAACTACGGCCTTACAAAAGTAGAAAGCAGCCTCAATATAGGCGGGAAATTGTGAGGGACAAAAATCAAGAAAACTGGAGGTTGTATAAAACAACAACATGCAGATCATAACTACCTTTCGGAGTTATAAGGTAAAGTTAATACAACTGCTGAGTTGCAGAAGACAAACCGTGAAATAATAGTTCTTCTCCTGCTTTAGTGCATCACTTACAGACAAAAGATTTTCACTTACCTTATAGAAGACCGTAGAATGAGTATGCTAATCAAATTGTGTATGCCGGCACAAAAAGTATAAACTCGTCTTTTAACATGTTTAGCGCGTAGAACTGTTTACTATCATAGTGGCTGTTGGCGTCCATGAGAATTTTCAAGTTCATTCGCCGGACCTTTCTGTGAGAGCAGTTTGTTACTCACAAATTGACCGACCACGGTGACGCTATTTCACTTGAGATCATCAGTCACATTTCTGACAAATGTTTCAAACCCAACTAGATTCTCAGTTACACCATGAATATTTGACTGGTTTATTTTTCTTAGTTCCTGGTATTAGCTGTCATCCATTAGACGGTTCTCAATCGTGTTCGTTTACCAGATGTCTTGCTGGATATTTACAAGAGCAAACTCTAACCACCCTATTGTTATCGTTAATCCTCTACGGAACCCGTTTTGTTGTAAAAACCTTTTGTGTAGAGTATATTAAGCTCCAGTGATTAAAATAATACGAGGATCGACAGGAAAATGGATAGTCTGAAAACTTGTATATTATTAATATGCATTGAAGTGCAGCAGATTAAGTCAAATTTTTCCAACGTATCAACAATTTCAATCGATTAGAACATTTTGGAATAAAAAGTTCATCTTGTTCCAGAGACCCGGATAAATTGTGTTGCTTGATTTGACACGCTCATATCATGTTCTTCAATGAATAATTAATAGATGCAAGTTTTTGGCTGCATGATGAAATGTGCTGGATAACTTTCAACAATGCAGGACGGAATAGAGCAAAATTAGAAGTCAGGAGAGGTTAGAACAGCGTAAAATTGATAAGGACAGATAAGGGTAAAACGAATTCCAAGTGTTCACACTCGGATCATTTGCCCAGTGATTGTACATTGTGTGCATATACATCGAGAATGACTTGGAAGATAGAACAATTGGCATTAGATGCCAAAGTGTAACTTTGATAGGGTTTTGGAATAAAAGTTGTCTCCCAAGAATCAGAATGTTTATTACGCTTACGAAATGGTCGAGCAGTTCCACTGATATTTGAAGTAACTGTGGTTACATTAGGTCTCCAGTGATTTCACCCACTGACACGTGGATCCAAGGCCGAAAGTCCAAATTACTCAGATTCAGTCGATTATTCTTATTTAGTAACAAGCGGGGATCAGCGGATTAAGTCATCGTTTTTTAGCTTTGACATTATCAGAAGAATCAATGGTATGAATGGTTGTGGTGTGGCAAGGTAAAGCTTAAACCCCACGGAACCTGATTCACAATCATGACTTATTGTTCTGCTCGATTTAGACACTGTTGGTCCTTGTCGCACATGTTTTGGGGCTGAACAAACCTAATTATTTGCATGCGTCTCTTGGCTTGTCTTGGGATCAACTAGGGGGACAGTCGCAATATTTTCCGGGTTAGTTATTACTTGGAGGAGAATTCGATTTCTGCCAAGCGCACTACTATATCGAGGACGAAACAGCTTACCTTTTCTAGAGTGTAAACCACACGTATACTCCTTTCGTTCGTTATTGACTGTTCGGTGTTTTTTATTTATCCGCCTTGTCGTTATCCGTTGATCTGCTGTCCATCATAGACAACTGACGCGTAGATCCACTTACACCAAACCTGCTGACGCTTATTAAGAAACTTTGACTCTGTCTGTCAGGGCAAGCTCTGTTTTGCAACCTTTTTTCATTTTAACCATGCTTTACATTCTGAAGACCCCAGTGATGGTCATAATGTCTTGCGATCATCTCCCTGTTGAAGCTAAATGAAAGCTTGTTTACGATGAAACACGCAGATATAAGAGGACTGGCTTCCTTTGCAAAACTAATCAACCGTCATTGGATTTATGATATTACTTACTGCACCTTGCTTATATGTTATCGTCAGAATAGTGCAATGAGGTGAAAATAACTTTTATCAGGGAACATCTTTTAAGGCTTTAAGTGTGCTACTAGTGTTGTATAACAGGCGGTTTCCTCGTACGTGGTATACCACTCACAAGTAGTATACTACCCATAGGCGATATTGAGAAACAAAAGAACAGGCCCCCAACGCCAGAAAGACGACTGGCATAAAGAGATTATCGGACTAACGTTTACGTGCTATGGGAGAAGTTTCACCAGGGCGAATGATAACGTACTGTCTCCTGATGTATACGAATGCACGTCTGCCGTGCAAATGAGTGTACGCGTTTGTGGTCCCATTTTTAACATGACCTGTACGAGAGTTCGCGCAATGAAGGAATTCGCAGGCCAAGCGGATTTTGCGGTCACAACACTAGAAGTCCACAGTTGATGGGCATGTGGTCAACGGTTCCTAGGATCCCGGTTTTCATACCGTTGACCTCGGTCGTATTTTAGGTGAATTAATGACGATGTGAAAAGACGGTTGCCAGTGAATAGACTGTGTAGTTAACAACGAGGTAGAATGGAGATCACTGCTGGTTCGGTTAGTATTCACCGCCATATGTAGCCACAAATTTCATCATCCTGCTTTTACTTATACCCCTGTAGGAGGCCAAACTATGATATAAAAACTACACATCTTACTAAATATGGAAATAGTCCCCACGTTGAAAATGTTGGGTGAAGTTTTGACTAATCAACAGTCGTCCGATGACGTTTCATCCAGTCTTTCGAGTCCAAACAATTTCAATCGCCTGGTTGAATACTGTGAGAAATAAAAATAAAAGAAACTTAAGGTTTAGAAGGCGTAATTTTCCAGTGTTCTTTTTATGCCCAAATCTACCAAAAGACGTTGTTTGATTAGGCACCTATACTGAGTATGTGGCGACGGTCACGTGTTTGGTAGAAAGTTGACCACCATGCTTCCCGTTTTCGTTTATTCCATTCTTGCTAATCGGTACCCTGCTTACATTCGAACTCCTCTTGTTAGCAACTGCAAGCTCTATTTTCTTCAAAGCTTGACTCATTCGAATGACGTCCATGACAGTCTGTTCCTCTGGCGATCGCTAAGATATTGGCTCAGTGTTGTTTACTTGTAGAACCTTGTTATTGCCCATGTAGTCCGTACTTACCTCTTACTAGTGAAATTTTGTTGACATATATATCCTTAGTTTCACCCACTGTTTATCGCCTGACTATCACGTGACCAGTTGGACTTAGCTATTTTTACCTCAACAGTTCGTCCGAAACATTGCAAATTTGGTAGATTCCATATCGATATTTGTTGTTCTTTTACGTCTCTTAGTGTTTTGACACGTTTTGTACTTTAGTATCCTATTAGTAACAAGCCCACTTGTACGACCGTCCTTATGGGTCGGAATAGGTTGCTCAGTTGACAGGGAATTGAACAGACACCCGTCGTATTAAACGACGCGACTATTCGAGATCCAGGATGTCGATATGTGTTAGGAGTAGACTAAACGTAGCTCAACCAAACAGTGGATGCGTCCGGGATAAATAACAACAGCGATGTTAATGAGGTTTATTTCCTTTGAACGCATTTGAGACACACCCAGTATAGGTGATTAAGATGTTATAAGTGAAATTAAATAAAAATACAGACAAACCGTATTACATGGTGTCCAAAGCGTTCGAACCGAACAGATTACGTAATCATGACCGCCATCGTAACAGCCATCAATAATTTGTACAATCAACCTGATCTTTCTGAAACTGATAACAATCCGGTCAATTCGTTACTGTATATTTTCTCACATGATTAACCCATATAAATGTGTTGTATTTGACCTGATGATGAATCATTGAAAACAGGCTTGTTCGCTACACTTTCTTCTGATGTCTAAAGTGGTTATTTTCTTGCAACAAAAACAAGATTGTTGGGATGTCAGTTAGAAGATATCAGCCAGCAAACCAATTCGCATAATTACGCTTCACTTGGAAAAAACTTCCCAAATGTCCGTGTATATCTTCGAACAAATTTTCAAGTATATGCGCATTCGAATTGATAGGAATTCACAAGGGAGAGTACAAGAAATATAGTTGAAATGTTTACCGCTTTTTCATGTTCACATTCGTCACTGGTTGATACCTGTCCAATTAGTTAAAACACACCGAGTCTGAATTGGTGAACGTAACACGTCATTTGGTCAATTCACTTATGCGAACAAGCAGAAATTGTGTGAAATTAGAAAAGAAAAAGGATTTGCAATCAACGTTAACAAAACACCTAAACAAACATTTCCAGCTAATAGGACTGTTAATTGGAATCAGCGTGCGAGTGGTAGAATTATACTTGTACTCGTCATAAATGTGCTTTTCTTAGTATGTTCGGAAAAATAAGCAGGGTCTGTGCAGTACAGTGATGAGCATCTGTGTGGGTCATTGAAATTGTTCGCGATTGATTGTAGACGTATGGAAAGAATACTTGGATGTACCCTATGTAATGGTCTGGCATATGAAGAATCAAGAATGGGGAGTCTCTACAGCACAGGAATCAGTGATTATCACTGATGACCATCTACTTGTGGGTCATTCGAATTGTTCGCAATTAAATGTGAATGTGTGAAATAGATACATGGATTCATCATACCTAATGATCTGTTATGCGTGAAATCGGTATCCAATAATGTGTGCAAAACAATGTTCTGAAAAATGGGAGCACTACTTTACACGTGTAGTTTGCGCAGTCAAAGTTACAAAGTTACAAAGTTACTTACACCTGAATCAGTCAATACTTCAATTCTAATTGCTTGTTTAGTAAGGCGTGCACAGGTAGCAATGCGAACTAACTTAGATTTTGTTCAGAGATTAAAGTATGCACTGAGTTTAGCATATGAAAGATAAGAGTCGGCAACCTGAGTGATGCGTACACAATGCTATGCATAAAGATAACAATGTAGATTTGCCATCAGTTATTTGGGTAGACTGAGGACATTTAATGTTAAATGGGAGTGAGGGTTCATGATAGAAATACAACAAAATAAAGCTTTTACGAGTTCGTTATTGGGACGCCAAGGTGTAATGCAGCACAGAGTGGGTTCCGTGCATTTAAGATTTTTCAATGTTGTTTTTTTGTTCGGAGGTACGTTAGAGAAGCAGGTTGGTGGTTGGTAGTATTAGCTAAGTGTGTTGTCTAATCTAGTCTTTGCTGATCGTCTACCGCCTCGTCACAGATAAGATAACCCGTGATGTGGAACAGAGTTTGGCAAAACGTTTGTGAACCGATCGTCACTATGCAAAGATAGCTGATGTACACCAACAAAATGACTGGGCAGAGCAAATGCCTTGTGTATATCCTGTGTAGCTTATCATGTTAACTAGTAGACAAGGTTGCATTTATTGAAAGTCGAAGGTGATGCACTTTAGTGGACTTAGTAGAACAATATTGTGGAAATAGACGAAAGTTTTCAAGGGCATTTACAACATGAAATATTGAATCAGGATGCAGATGTGTGATAGTACTACATCATTTCAGGACTCGAGATGCCGTGTATTCTACAGCGGTTTTTGCGTATTCATACGTTTCCAATGTTTGCTTAAAAAAAACGTTTTTGAGAAGTTTGGTAAAGGAGACGGAATCACAGAAGGTTAGTTATATTTTGGGCTACAGTGAAGAGGTTTTTCAGATGCTTCACAGAGTTTGGAGATGGACATTGTGTTTGATATCGCATTATTACTGTCTGTGCCATTTTTAAAATGCTCAATGTTGTTATTATCTCTAATACGGTTTGGAAACTTATCCCGAGTATATGACTTTTTGGCATTAAAGTAACGCACGCGTATGTTTCCTAAACTGTCATGTCTGGCAAAATGGAAATATTTTAAGTCCATGTTGAGAGCTGTGTTGTAGATGAACGCTAAACGCTTTAGTGGAGATTTCCGAGTATATTAAGATGTACAGAAGCATAAGGTTTAGTCGCAGCTTATGCAACCAGAGTGGACCAACACCCAGCTTCTTATAACGTTCCCTATAGCTGAAGAAGGGTGGTTGTCTTAAACTTTCGGTAAGTAATCGTGGAACTTTCTAGAACATGCCGGTCTAATTTGCATAAACGGCTGTAGAGGAAGGCTGTGGTACTTGTCACTAAACCTATTATTCATTACTTTTGTTTTATTACATTTACATTTACATTTACGCTCCAGAGTTGAATATGTCACTTGTTTGGTTTGTGTGTCATTACTATCACGTCGAAACTAGTTCTGGGGTTGAGCTAAGTTAATTACTTCATTTATGTATTTCTGGAACCATCACGCTTGGAGTCACAGACCTTTGTAACTTCTTACGATGGATTCCTTTCCACTGGAAATTCTGAATATTCATAATTCATCGTAGATTATTTAGAACGTTTTGAAATATGGTGTTTCACGGGCAAAGAGATGAAGACAGAAGAGAAAGTCGTCCACTTTCTCACCGTAGTTAGTAAAGATACGTATAGTTTGGTGAAAATTTTGTCACTTCCTGATTCAACAATTTCTCCTTCTTACTGATCCCCGAAGAAACTGCTGCTTTCACATGTCCAACGTGTAAATTTTGAAGCAGCTGGACGAACCAAATTTCACATGCCGATGATAAAAGAAAATCAGGATATCAGACGGTTGATTCTCTAAATTTGGACTCAAGCTGTCCGGTGCAATTTCGAAGACCAATTGCAAACTCAACTTCGTGACCGTTTGATCGCTGGAATAAATATGCGTGATCTGCAACAAAAGCTATCATTGCTTCCGAATTCCGCATT
>LUCH01002797.1:25515-81117 GCA_013368495.1 Paragonimus heterotremus | reverse complement strand
CAATCTGTATACTGCGAGCCAACTACTGATGTCTAAGTTCATTCATTTGACAAGTTTGAGTTAAGGAGCCAACTGCCAGTCGTCACTCAGTTTCTCTCCAGTTTACAGTGAGTTACCTGATTGAGTCAGTGTGGTCTTAAAACCAAGTTTACAACAGAAACATCTGAAATAATGAATTGATATATGCGAATAATTCACGGCTAAATTGCTTTCTCGATGTCTATGCTTCTCTGCCCAAAGGCTTGTCTATGTAGAAACTTCTGATGACGCTGAGTAGCTCGGCATATTCATTACATCACATTATTTTATCGATCTGCATAAAGAGACACGACTGTCAGTGATTTATTTGTAATGTTTTGCCTAACTTATAAGGCAAACGCTAGACATTTTCGTCATTCATACGGCGATCTGGCTTGTGCACCGACAGTTGTGAACATATTTTTTAGTTTATTTCGGTTTAGTTCGTTAGCTTAAACATGAAAACAAATGTCGTTTCTTAAACTTGTGTCATCATATTACTTTCAATTGGGAATGTTTTGTTCTGTTCAACATCAACTGGAATACATTGAGAGAAACGGCATATTTTGTTTCGTACATGTAGGTTTACGGTACTACTGATTCTACTTTGCATCCTCGAGTGACTGTTTAATCCATCAATGAATATCCAGGGAAATGGAGATGAGCTAATTTTTGAATGAAACTCAACCTCCATAACTTATCCGAGCCGGAAATGGCATTACTCAGAAATGATCTGTGAAGAAACTTGAATGTTTGGAATCTCAAATATCTGAGAGTTACCTCATGGAAAGTCGCACTGAGACCGAATTCCATTTCAACTGCATGAAGTGGGTTACGCTTTAGTTACAGTGTGCCTCTTGCGAAGTTAATATCTGTGAACCAACTGACTTCAACAGGAATACACATTGGGTAGCTATGGTTGTCATCGAAAGTGGCTGAGAATTGATGTTTTCAGTTCATTTTGGCTAGTTAACCTGTGGACGTCCTTGTGAACAGTACGTGTTGTGTGTCCCTAACTGTGTTCTTCAATTGCTATACCACTAGCGGGACAAACATTTCTCCACTCCGTTCTGAGAGATGATGCAGTCCACCAAAATGTCGGCCTACCCGATTATCACAAAAGTACATTTCTCTCGTTTTCGCTTGGCGAACGCTAGCCGTGCACAACTCGGTCTGAGAAGGAAACCATGCTGAAAATAAAGCAGGTGACAGCGAATTAACCAAAGTGAATAATGAGACTGGCCTTTATCCCATAAAGACATCAATCCAGTGGGTTCTTTACATCGGGTCTATCTCAATTAACAAGTGTAACATTCAGCTTTCAGAAACTCCGCGGGACTCAAATCAAGTTTACCTCGAAATGTGGTATGCTAATTGCGAATATTTCACAACATTTCCGGACGTCGTGTCTGAAGAGAATAAACTTGTAGACAAACTACACACAGAACTTTGTGCATTCATTATTCATGAATTTCGCACGTTCTAGTGCCCTTGTTCAGTTTCCCATTATCCGATGCTAATTATGGCTTGCTGGTGCAATAGCATAGCGATAGTGATAATTGACAACTTGGCAGGAAGTTTCTTATTAGGTTCCATTCAAGCCGATAGAAATATAGTATATTAATAGGCATACTGTTGAGTGCCATCTGCTAAGATGATATTTTTGAATGAGACAAACTGTTAAATCATTGAGTCAGCACCATGAAGCTTTGCTTTTAAAGCTATTTCAGCCAGATCAAAAAGAATGTGTTCTCCGTTTCCGGGTGTGGCCATCGTTGGTTAATGGTTTGTTGCATTAGCTGTAGTGTTTGTGCAATTCACTCGCAGTTTTTAAAAAATAATTTGCCGTTGATGGTTGGCCGTTGATTTGGCACAGAACTTGACGCTTCATGTCACACACAACTTATCCTGAATTACATGGCTGCAAATGTGATCTGTCGCTAACATGAGGAACTGATAAAATGACAGTAATGTCTATGTAAAATATGGTTGACTGACTGGATTTGTCAAAAGGAGGTGGATTTCGTCGTAGCTATCAGATCTGGGTTGTCCGACTGAAACTCGAATCAGAAAGGAATCCGTACTGTTTGTAGATGAGTCTCACGATGTTTAGAATAGCATTCGGGACCGTTCACCAACCGGATACAGAATGGGAAGGTTCTCTCAAGCAAACTCCTAATAAATGGCTTTGAATTTCATTGTTGCTGCCCGATTCATACTTCTGGCACAATCTGTATGATGTGCGCAATCGTGACTGTGTGACTTAGCCGTTATCACTGAAGTAACATGGTTGCACACTTTTGTGCAGTGGTTTTCAGGAAAACAGATGTGACAGATAAGGTCCTTTCCAAAATTCGTACGCACATTTATTGAATAATTTCTTTTAGTTTATGTGAATTGTCATTTGAGGATCATACGGATATTCCAAAAATTGCCCAATACCATTTTGATTTTTGATATGGAATTGATACAAAACGGCTATGTGAAAACACTTGTGGAAATATACCACAACGAAACAGTGGGTTTTGTAGAAAATTGGGGAATTTGCGGAGTGGTAATACGTAGCAATCTGGAACCATGTGCTCTCAAATGTACATTCATATTTGGGAGGAATATCTACGAAAATGCGCCATTTCATCAAGTGAGAATGAATGAGCATAATTACGCCATGAATACACTGAAATCGAAGAATATATAACCAAGACAATTTCAGAAGTATTGAACATCATCCATCGTAATTTATTTCTGGGTTTCAAATAACTAATTTGACATATTAGAACAGTTCCAAAACTGTTGACCTTACTAGTACAGTTTGTCAATGTAGTAATAAGACATATGTTGCGATATGTTAACATTTCGTTTACTCTCATTAGTCGCAAACGTAAAACATGCGAGTTATATATGTCACTCAAATAGAGATAGACACTGTACGGAAACGCATACAATTACACCACATAATATGTCTTCCTCACCACGGCAACCCTATGGGTTGTTTCCATCACTTTTGTGCACATAGTGTCGACTGATGAGTTCTAATCAACATGTTTTCGCTAAAAGCTAGTAGCTTCGGATTCTTTTGATGTGAAAATATTTTGAATGATCTGAGTGAGTGACCTGTTATCATGATGTGTCTGGCAACCGACTAAGCGTGGTTTCGAGTAACTAATTCACCGAAAGTGAATCAAACGGTAGCTGAGCATTTTTAGATGTGGTCATTACTAGGCGTGGGGATGGAACATTACAGAGATCGGTCCATCGCAAAGCAACATGGGGCGTACAATATATCTCCAGTTCTTCAGCTTTCCTCCGATAGCATCCAAGTGGGGTTTGGTCAAAACCGTATTTCATTGGGCAAAACATGTTTGCACCCCCGATAAGCTGAAGATAGAACAAGGAGTGTTGAGGAACACGTTGCTGGGAAATGGATATCCTGGGCAGTTCAGTGACATTCATAGCAGGATGAACAAATGCAATGAGCCAGTGCAAACAGCTCAAAATAAAGATATACTCTTATTTTTACAATTCAAATGCGATCATCTGGCAAATGACATAAAGCACAAATTGCAATGCGCTCTATCCCGTACGTACGTAACTGCCCAATTACGCCTTTAGCGAAACCATGCTGATTAGAACTCACTAGCCGGCACTATGTGCACAAAAGTGATTCAAACAACCCATAGGGTTGCCGTGGTGATGAGGACATATTATGTGGTGTGATTGCATGCGTGTTCGTACCCTATCTATCTCCGGTTGCGTGTCATATATAACTCGCATGTTTTACGTTTGCGACTAATGAGAGTAAACGAAATGTTAACACATCGCAATATATTTAGTATTACTGCAATGATGAGGTTATTAAAGGGAACCCAGTGCTTCAGATATTTCAGTTTGACTCTCTCCGAATTTCAGACGTAATCATCCCGTGAGTCTCATTAAATTATGTAGTAAAACTCAGAATCTGTCGGCTGTCTTACTGGCTAACACAATGAGACTCGGAGTATGAACGTTTAAAAATTTTTCGGGGTGAATTTGGGAAAACTCTGTTTATTTATAGAAATTGAAATCTTTTTCCTGAACTGGTTAATTTTGTTAGTAAGTACAACGATATTTCGGCAATTTTGATGGAATGAATATATTAGCAAAAGCGTTTCCCTCTGATTGCGGAATGACTTAACAGTTAGGCAGGAAACTAAATTGTCACGTTTACCAGCAACGTGTGTTATGTTAATGTGCGAAGAAATGGATGGGGCGCCATAAATTCTTAATCGAGGTGGATTTTCCTACACACGTATGCAAACGTGCATGGGTTAATTAGTAGAGGGCTCTACAATTTTCATCAAAAAGGGAGGGATCTCATTTTAGTAGAATTGCATTTACAGTACAAAAGCTGATGTGTTTACTTTTATCCTTTCGGTCACGCAAATTGTGACTGCAGTAATTTATGTAACTAATCGTAATTTGCGCAAATAAATAAACATTTATCCTTGATTGAAAGAAATCGTCGAGGCAACGGCTACTTAGTCATGACTGAACCAAAATTTCAACTTAGACGGAAAGAAATAATTCTGCAGCACTAGATGTATGTGTAGACAAAAGATGTCTTGAAGTTCGTGGCCATTGTTTACTTGTCCGGTGTAATGCCAAGCCTCTGCTGATACTCCTGTTTCTGTTCATGTAAACGACGTGAATAACACGTTTTTAAGATCACATCATTAGGTAGTATGTATCCATAGATTGTAATAATACCTATCAATCTTCTGCATATCCCAGCAACACAACTGCATAAACCACAAACGACTTAAGTCAACTGTGCCCGGTTAATAAGCGATACTAAACCAATGGGTGACCTAGCAGTGTGATTTATGGATCCTACGCGTGTACCCATTCGGACTGCTAGCGACTTTGTCAATTCAGTAGTCAAGCAAGATGGCTGACATTTTTTCATCCATTAGAATAGTTTACTTCTCGTAAGCTCACGAATTTCGGCTGTTAAACAGGAGTTGAATCATTAAATAAATGTGTTTGAAAAGTGACTAGTCACTGTGTCTTTCATGTACGGGTAAAGAAGAAAAATGATTGTTTGTAAAAGTTGACGAAGTGTGTTGTACAAAGGACGACGTAGGCTAAATCAAATTTGTAATGAAAGTTCGGGAATGGCTTTTTTCAGTGCTGTGTGTATTTCGCAAGTCACTGACTTGGCTGACATAGTTTTCGAGTTAGCTTCATCTGGACAGCGGTTTACTCAAAGTACTTTACGCAGTAATTTACTATGCTGTGGGCAGAATCAGGATGTGTTGACTAGTTGATGAGCCTGATATATTATAACTTATGAAAAGCTATGAAATGCTCACTTTATGTCGCAAGGAAATGATGCAGAACAATTGAGTCCATGGATATAGACTAATGGTGTTCATTTAACTTTCTCGGAAAGACTATCTGAGACCAATAAACCGTTCAGTACAGTAAGGACACTTTAGCCGGCACAAGAAAGACTGATTCGACTGCCTGTCTGTCAGATACTGCTTCACTGTAGAACGGGTTAACTAGAATGACATGTTTACATCGGGACAGACTGAGAACCTCTAGAGCTAACGATGATTTCGAGAGCACTTTGACATAATTTAACACACACCGTTTCCGTAACAGTCTGCAAGGTTAAAACACCAAATTATCTTCCACCACTTCACCAAGTCAGAAAAAAATAAACATGTTACGATTTGTTAACAGTTTGTCTACTCTCATCAGTCACGCACGTAAAACATGCACATCACATTCAACAGATAGATAGGCACAATCAGGAACTGGACACGCCTACAAATACAGTGTGTTACATGATTAACACCACAGCAACCAGGTAAGTTGCTTCATCCACTTTTGTGTACAATAAGCTGGTTGTTAAGGCCAGAGAAACATCGCTTCGCAAAAAGCCAGCAACCCCCGATTTCCGTTGACTGATATAATAATGTTGAGTTGCCGTGGTCCTGGCTACATGAAACCTAGTGTGGTTAGAGATTTGTCTAGTCACTGGTCGTTTCTGTTTGTCTAATGTGTATAATCTGCATGTCCTAGTTTTGTGACGGTGGAGAGCAAACGAAATGTTAACCTGGTGTGATATGTGTTCCTACCGCTCTGGGAAAATCTACAAAGATATCGACTGAAAACGGATAGATAATGTGTTATATTTAAAATATTCTACATTTGTATCTACAATTCATAAGCGACTGTCACTTGATGTGCAGTTGGGGAAAATTGACAACAACCACAAATTCTCTTAAGCGCTTTCTTCGGTTGCTCAAACTAAGCATCTTTGAAGTAAACTCTCGAACACAGTGATTAAGAAAATTCTGAATCACTCTTGGCAAAGCACTTCACTTTGTATCGTAAACAAGCTATTTGCACGCTTCACTTAAGACTCAAGATCAATTGGGGGTATATGGCATCAGTTAGTTCGCTTTCAAATGGACTGTGTTAGCAGACCAGTCGACTGGTAAAAGATTAGTAGACAACTGAACGTGTTCAAATATTACTAGTCCGCCAGGCGTCTGTTCAAGTGTGAAATACCTTTCCAAATAACTACTTGATGTAATTTCACCAAACTCCAACTAGTCAAGTCTAGAACGTTGTAAGTGTTCGACAACACAATCTTAATAGGGAAATCGAACTTAGTAATTCAGTATACAAAGGATGAGACGCAATCGTGAAAAACAATCATTATCAAATTTGCTAAAATTAACGGTAAAAAACGGTTTCTTCGTTCAACTATAGCGTTAGTAGATTTCAACGTGGACTGTCTGAGAAATCCTTTCGGGCAGTTGATCTCATAGAAAATTTTATGGATTCCATGTGAGACAGTGGGACGGATGGGTACCATAGTCCAAACGTGAAATTTCCGGACTCCCGACGTGGCTTCGTAACTTAACTAGTAGAGTTCTTGCCGTGCTTGTGTGCTGTTCCTTTCGTTGGTTCGAATCCAACCGAGGCTAGGAATTTGTGCAACTAGACCTCGCGAAAAACAAATTAATTCATCACAGACATCTACCAATAAACTTATTCAAAAAGTAGACCTCATCGGTGAATGAACGTTTAAGGTTGTGAAGGAATAAATAACCATGGGGTTTTGTGCACGCAGATTATCATGTAATTTTGGTGTTACATACATATAAGTAGACTGAATCAATCAATTTCTGGTTCTGACAATTCTACATGAAAGTCGTTTTTAGCATACACTAGCAAAGATGCAGTAAACTGCGTCTGGTCATAAGTCGTATGTCATCCGTCTTTTTCCATCTGAACAGAATGGTTGAGATAATTTGAGCTCTAAAGATTATTAGCCCCATCCAAAAGGGTATGAACACAGACTGAATATGTTACTAAACATTAATTTCAGTGCACTTTTACCGTATCCATAAGAAGTGTCCTGATCTTGTCACCCTCCTTGCTCACAAAGATTAAGAAAGGGAGTAAATCAATGACAGACTTTGAAAATAATAAGATTAGACAATTATTGAGAAACTACTTCAAACACTGCAAAGTTCGTGAGGAGCAGGGAGGACTTGGTATTCACTACTCACAATCGATTGTGGATGTCACGTTCATGTAAACTTTCCAGTCAGCCCCTTTCAACAAGAATAACTAAAGTAGAGTTTTCCACCTGTTAGAACTCGCCAATAGTCCATTTACTCACCACAGCTGTGGTTGGAACTGTGGTCACGCTTTCACGTGACAATCGTGTTTACCAAGGCATCGTTGACCTTGCATTAGTCATGACTGAATTATCATATCTGAACGCTCAACCACTTTCGTTTGTGAACGATGATCAGGTTGCGCAGTTGTTTCGACATGAGACAAAGTAATTGTCTTGTTAATCGTAATCGACGACCTATTGACCAAGACTAGTGTCCAGATTGAAACCACAGAAATCACCAAACATTTTGACCGATAGTTTCATTAACGGTTATATAAGATGACTTTGGATTTGTGGTACACATATGCGTTGACTGTTACAAGCAGTCAACTATCTAACTGACAAACCAACGGTTCACTCAGTTAGATAAATAGAATCCAGCAGCAACTGTCAAGGTAGAATAATATTTGCGGGACTGTTGGTTGCCTATGGCCAAACTGAACTGAACTGCTCTCATGATCAGAACTGGGATCGTAGCGAATCATGTCATTTTGGAACCATCGGCGTAGCATAGTCTGAATGGGCTAATTGAACTTAATAACCCAATACTCAGAGGAACGTCTGAGGCCGCTTCTTGCCGCACGTTTTCGTAATTACCTTTGTATCAAATATATAAATGGTGTATGCATGCAATTATCAAGTGTTAGACGTACATTCAGGAAATGATATGTTGGGGATGCGTCGCTTAAAAGTGTGTGACAAAAAACTTAACTAGTTGTTCTGACATTGTTTGTGACCACAGGCCATGCCATAAAATAAAATAAGTAATCTGTTGGTGGCACTGGCACTAACGTTCTTGACAAAATTTGAACCGTTGTCCATGTTAGGTGATTCATGTCAGGTGCTGTGTCGGACAACCATCAAAGAGATACGGCTGATTTTGTAATCTAGATTATTCTTTGAAACGTAATTCAAAGAGATATGAATGTCGGGACACATTACATACTGGTCATAACACGTAAGAGAGGTAAGTTACCTGATGCGTACATGACAGGTTCAAACACGTAATTAAGGAACACGTACGAACAGGTGTATTGAGGTGTAGCGATGGGTTTGCCATGATGGTTCCCTGGACGGAACAGCGACCTGTCACATTCGGATCAAATCATTCTAACACCTGAAACCTCCTTTGCGCTGGCACAATGTTCTACTACATTATACTGCTAGGAGTGTGTTGGTAACACTGGTTCGTTTTTGTAGAATGGTTCCTAACCCCTAATCCATTCCAGCCAGTAGGCCTGCTAGATTAATTCTTCCCAGTTTGTTCAATAAGCCGTCTAATTTTGAACCTTCCCAATTTAGCTAATATTAATGTTTTAATGCGCGCAATTTTTGGTCGCGCAAATTTCACTGCAAATTATCAAGTTTGTATTAAAGAACGGAAGACTGTAAAACTGAGACCAAGGTGAGGGGGTTCAAGCATGAAATTGAATAAACAAGGAAGACATATGGCTGGACTATGCGCTAATCAATCATATGAACGTTACAGTTGTGTTGTTAGGCTAGCCGATTAGTCTTTCTGAACTCACGTAGGCGGTCGCCAACGTCTCAGAACATCTTTATCACCATGACGCATAAATAATGGGGTTCATACTGGCGTCTTCGTTGGACTGTATTATGCCAGGTCAATCGAACATAGCGGTGTTACAGTAGGTGATGACAGAATATTGATGAGCTATTTGGATTTTACGGTCGAATTTGCACTGAACCGTGTGGGCAAAACGGAAGTAAAGTTGCTCAAGGCCACAAGTGAGACAAATGTTAGCAGAAAAATGCCATTGATGTTATTCAATAAATACCTAGCAAGGCAATCAGTGTAAACCTGTGTTTGTATTCGCTTATGCTTATGTTAATCTTCCGGTTCAACTCTTCAAAAGGATCTCGGCAGTCAGCTATGAGAAGTTTCTGAGTAAGAAATGATTCTTCTCAGTATGTCTATTTTCTACAAGCCACGACACCGCTTTAGAGCTACAGCGGCTATCATCTTTATACCGTGGTTCTCTCATTCGAACCAAAACTAGACTTTCAGTTCTTCCTAACTCTGTATTTGTTCATGCAGTCATCTGGTGAAATAATAGCGGTCAACTGATGTAGACTAAGGTCACGAAAGGTACTGACACGATGACGAAAATGATTACCACGAAACATGCACACGTGAGCGGCTAACAGCGGTCCAACACAACACTTAAAAGGTGATACAAAATAAAGGGTTGTGGTAACCAGCAGTCGGCTTGTGAAAATAGCAAGTCGTGTTCGAAAAGATACTCAAGTGCTGAAATTGCAGGAGGATGCTAGTTTGTTCAAGTTTTGTTCAGGCCGCCCGGACATTATAAAGAAATTGTTACCACCAGAGATGGTATAGAGTGTAATCCAGGATTACATAGTAAAGGAACCAGGAAAATCAATAAGATGATTTTTTGCCGTCATTTCAGATGTTATGCTTTGAGGAGCATTGCCAATCTAATCGACAGGTTGTCGGTGACATGACAAATGTTTTTCTTGAAAGCACGACGAATATAATGTGAAAAATCATGCTCACGGAATGACATGGAAGGAAAACACTTATAGGTCGTGTATATGGATAATCTCTGGTCAGTTGTCTTCTCACGCAGGCCAAGATGGTTCAAGACGGTAGGCACAGTTCGGTCATAGTTGTGGTTTTACCATTTTGCTCGCCAAGCTGCCCCTCTTGACAGTGACTTGGCTGTCTTGATGTAAGCTTTCAGTAACTATGACCACGGCAAATAGGACCAACCTCCCTATCAGGTTTACTTATACTAGTTACTGTTCAGTATTAAAGTATAAATATCGCCACCTTTTTTTTGTATAACCATAAGCCATGTGAGAGTCAAGTGTATGGTCAGGCATGCAAATAAGATGATAGTTTTGTTATTGCATATTCGTCTGCATCGACAAACGGTTACATTAGAAAACGAGGTGGGTGGCCGAAAGTTCATACCAGTTGGCTGCTCTATCGTTCACTTCTGACCTAGAATGGTCTACTACAATATAGCAAATACTCACATTCCGCTAAACACGACCGACACAAACGTAATCACATAAAAACACAGGATTTAACCGGTCCCGGCAAAAGTCGACATCCCTCCTAGGAATTGCCGAAAAACAGGCTCCATAATGTCCGACTTAATCCGCAGCACCAGGTCCAGTCTATTTTCACGGAGGGTTTACTAGTGACTTTTCAGATGCCTCTATATACAAGTGAGCTGTGCTGGAACCATGGTCCAGCAATCAAGGTGAACCTAGTGACCTAATAATAGGAACATCTCGTATGCTTCGCCTGTGTGTTCTATGCTGTAACAGTCTACCAAAAGTCAAGCGGGGAGACTTCCTTACACAGTGACGAACACCGTATAAGCGTTAGTAGTACTCTTCAAAGCGCACTCGCCAAGATGCAGGCCAGTAGGCAACTGTCTCAATCATTTCCGCACACACGGTAAACGAAAACTGGGCGGCGTAACTTTGCGATAACAAGAACGTACGCTACATGGAACCAGAGATTAATGACAAATAAGCAACTGTTGAAACACTGTAACATCAGCGAAGGAAAACAGCTTTTCTAGAATGTTCCAGATTTTGAAGACACGTACAAAGTTAATTACTGTCTCACGAAGCACCCCATTAGATATCCATAACCGAACGAATGACCCGACTGTATGATCTTGATTTTCAATTGGTCCCTGGTCAATTTGATTACTACCGGAGAACTATCTTACTCCCTCATCTACGTGCGATCGTACATTTCCGGGTTGGATAAGATTTTAACTAAACGTTGTTGTTTATGAAAGTAGATGCTGTGAACGGAGTTAATGACAATAAATTCAATTTGTCTCACAGACATCTGGTACATGCAGGCATTTTGTATTGACTCATCTGAGAACAAGCCATTACGCAGAGCTCAGCTGCGGTGAGCGTTTGCTTGGTTGAATTTCTCAACCGCTGTATGGTTCGATGCATGATATAATCTATCTATTTAGTCTATCTATTAAACTTCTCAGTAACCATTTGATTGTAGGACACGAGTAATCAGTTCTAGTTCTCCCGCAAGGCTGTCATTCGTACAGATTTACCATGCTTGCTTGAACAGAGTAAAATTTAGTGTACTTTTATGTTGCTAGACACGTCCTGATTACTGGTCACACTGTCGATCTATATTGTGCAGTCAAAATCCTGTTACGTCATTCTAACCCAGTATGCTTATGGTTTGTCCAAACAGTCAGAATCAGCTGACTTAGGCCAGCTGTCTGTGTTCAGAAACAACTGTTCGTGAATTTGAACCTTCAGTGAACTTAATGACTTATCTTAACCCGCCTGTTGATTTTCTACCTTTCTAGTTGTTACAAAACCCACCTGTGTTATTGTAAATTTGGTACTGATGGGTCAATACGAAATGCTTGTAAGTAGCAGTTTTCGTTTTCTAAATACTTTGTTCAAACTGTTCACTGAAACCGACTGTTTCAAAAATAAATATCTGAATCTTATTTGGCCATCTAGCAGTGAATGGTGTTTTTTAGACTTAGTGTGTCGTCTCTACGAAATACTTAATCACAGTCGGTACTCACTTCTGAACTTACATGCCCTTCAATTCAAATCAATACGCCTTGCGGTCTGTTACGACTTTATTCATTTACTTCACACTTTGTTCCGAAATTCCTATTCACCAGCTTCCAATGTTTGTGCAAATTTCGTTGGCACGCTCAAAGCGCGTTATATAGCAATAGTGGATACGACTACTAGCTCTGCTCAGAAGGGCGCAGCCGTCCTTTTTGGCAACACTCAACATTGCTGAACCCTATCAAAGAAGTTATGCACGTACTGTGGCAATTTTCACAAATAATTCAGCCTTCATTCATCACGGCGATGTATAAATTGCTACCTCAGTACTTGACTACCATTTTCACGGCAAAGGTCAGCAAGTTCGTCCAGTTTGACACCATCATCTGTACTGCATATATTCCGATGCCACTCTTCGATAAGCTAACGCGTGTAATCAATGTGTTGATATTGAATGGACTAACAGCTGATATAAGAAACACAAAGCGTATGTGTTCGTACATGTAGGTCGAAAATTTACTACGGTTGTATCAATCAAAACTGTGCATTTGAATGTGTCAAGAAACAGTTCACCCAGCTAACAACTCTGGCATTATGGTCTACTTTATTGAGCGCTGTTGGAATTTAAGGAACTGCCGCTGAAACAGTTCATACTGCTGCGTTTCTGACAGATGTTTCTTACTTTATACGTAAGTTTCTATCACGATAATAAAAGAATTCTTAAAGAAGTATTGATTAAACATGAAAGTTTTATGTCCTGTTGAAATTTTAACTTAGTAATCGTGATATCAATAAAAACCTGGTGATCACTGAGAAAATATTTGTTGCTAATCGAAGTATTACCAGCCTTTATAAATGTAGTTATTTTCGTAAATCCATACTGTAGATTATATCACCATATATTCTACTCGTGAAACCAGTCCTCAAGTGATTCGCTTGTTTTCAGTCACTGATTCTGACCATTTGTGTGCACCTTTTATCGTAAAAGTGATTTCACTTGTGAGATATTATAATGATATTGCGGACTTGTCCTGCACTGTATGGTTTGCGTGACGCATCAATCATGAAGCTGAGCAACGTTAATCGACAGTTCGAAGCAGTTTGAGATAATTTCCTTGAGATTATTCAAGAAAAAAGAAGTTAATGTTCATTCCGTCTAGTTAGGTTAAAACGTGAGTTTGTACGACGAGTCAGTTAGATAACCGAAAACATCGACTAGGACAAAAAGTCGGTAAGGACAAAAAATAAACTCTATGTAACCTTTCCGACCATCGATGTCAGTTTTACCTTTACGGACAGATAGATTTTGTCCAACTGGATCTACATATTTGTGTTTAATTGAGACGATGGAAGCTTTTCAAATCAACTAAATTAAGTAAGATTCAGTTCACGTGTTATTCTTCTCAGTTGCATCGTCCCTCTTAGAAATGGTACACTGTATGGAAAATCATAGGCAGATATGTTCATTCACTGGATACATTTAAAAATATCATACAATTACTGTGTGAATATATTGTGAGTAGAATTGAACCACATTGAATAACGATCAGACGTATACGAATTGCGACACACAGTCAGGTACAACATAGGATGAATATTGTTGAATAGTACGTATCAATTTTACAGGGTATTGGAATAGTAGAACTATTGCACAACAGAAGGAGATAAAGCGTGTCAGTGATGTTCATCATAAATTAGCAGTACATCTAAAATGACTGACTTGTGAATAAGCGCCTCTCGAAACATGGTATGAAACTAGTTAACTCACCAATTTTGCAAGCAAAAGAGTTCACCTATTGAAAAACTGAAGACCCGATTCACTTCGGTGTATTGAGAAGTTTGAAGTTATCCAGTGGTATCAACAAGTGAGTTTGGTTTTAGAATATATATATTTTATTTTACATGTCTGTGATAGTCAAACCAAAACTTCAGAATCTAGTTATTGAGTGCAACTTTAAACAGCATGTTAGTGTTGAGTATCCGCAAGTTTACTGATAAGCTATAACGTTAAACAGGGTAAATGTCATATTCATCTTTAATGTTAAGCAAGCTAATCTGAATCAGTAAAATATTACACGATCGTTTTTTGACATTACTCTGGAGGCTTCGCTCTAAAACAATACGTTTTACTTTGCGTTCCCATGGAATATCATATTTTGATCAAAAGTGTCCTTAGTTTGGATTGTTTCTTGATGAGAGTGGCCATTTTAGAATTAAGGATAAATCTTAAAAAGACAGCCAAAATAGCACAGTTATATTGTATATCAACTTTCTTGTTGAAAATGAAAATAAGATAACTGAAACAACTATTTCTTTCGTTATACAAACTACCAAGACCTCACATATTAACATTTATTCAATTTGGGAACTCATCTTTGAACGGTTCATACTGAAAAGTAAGTTATGTTGTCGGTTTAAGTAACAAATTAGCTGTTCTGGTTTTCACGAGTAATTTTGGTTTCTCACATAAAGACATTCAGCACGCTCTTCTATCTTATTTGGCGTTTTCAAAACATCTATCCGTTTCCCTTCCTCTTTGTGAAACTCTGCCATCATTTTCATCGTCTTTTCAGTTGCGTATTCGTCAAAACAACCACAACTGTTATCGGTAGAAAGGACTTTATGTATAAGTGCCGTTTCAGTCAGTTTACAAGATACCAACGAATTTTAAATTCGTAAATATAAGTCTACAAGTGTAGTGAGAAGGAGCAGTCGCGCTGTACTACTCCCACCCTTGTTATTCAGTAGTGGGGCCAGAGTATTGATGTTGACATTGAAGTAACCGCAGGAAAAATACAGAGAGATACATCGGAGTGTAGCGTCACATGAAATTGTTCTTGGTTCGTAAAGGAACGTCAAGAAACTGAGCATCGATGTCTGTGGCGACCGCGACGTTCTGGGCCCAGTACCGTACGCAGATGAGTGTTTTTGTATGTTGTCTTTTTGAACCGCACAACCCGTGTTGCTTTTCTGTATAAATAATCCTTGTGGCATTCGAGTTCTTGGCTCACAATACAGGTAGCCAAAACCTGAAGGAATAGACAACCGGACATAGCACTGTAACTGGTGGAACGGTAGAGGACCACGAGTGCACATAAACAATGACTCAGCTGTTGAACATGGTAACTACAGATAATGAGGTTTTGTTGGCCAGCGTTGTGAGATAGTGTGACGTGTTTCTTGTTGAGGATGATTTGACGTGTAGAAGTTAAACGTGCTTGTCTTTCCAGAGAGAAGCAGTTGTCCTCTGTTTATAAAATGGTCGCGGTGAAGATCATGGGTTTCTGTGGAAAATCGCTTTGGGTAAGTGTCTCTTGCCAGAGGGTTCTTTGATGCAGGGGAAATTATAGGCTACCAAAATGAGCCTTTGTAAAATAAAAAAGAACACAGAGAAAACCATACTAAAAATTACTTGCGAATCGAATTCATTTAACACATTTTCACAGAGAGAACCCGAGATCCAGAGTCGAAAGACAAATCTTGAAACCTGATCGGATGGTTGTTTCGACTAACCGATATGCTGTTCTTTTTTATTGAAAAGCATGAGCAGTGTGCGGATCTCAATATCGTGCAGGTACAGTAGGACCAAATGTTAGCTACAGGGACCTGACCATGATTTCCCCCAACTTAATCATAGCAAACACGCCAATCCAGGAGGTTATCACGTCCTATCTATACTGTGTTCAGTAGTTTAAGCGTGCCTCCTATCTGGTTATTCGAAAAATGTTAGCATCATACAATAACCAATCCGTCACTGCATCAACTGCACGAAATGAAGACATTTTCTGACAATTTCTAATCCACGATAAAGGTAATTAGTGAAACGAAACGAGTTGAGTGAAAAACCCATCCGACTGTAAAAACATCGACTTTTTGCAAGTGATATTCTGGTTAATTCGATACAATCATTTTGTTGTAATTTTTGACAGCTCTGATTTTAATGTCTAGATGATATCGATACACTCAAATGTTATCAAACTCAGAAAAGCAGAACAACAGGAGTTTGTTGAAAGTCATCTAACTAATTCGTAAAATCGACTGGTGATAATTTCGAGTTTGTAGATTTCGTGATGGACATCAATGTTAAGCACCGGCGTATGGGTCCCTCCGATGTAACCCCTCTACTGACAAATGTTTCGTTGGTACAGAACAACAGTGAACCGAATTCAGATTACAAAACACATTCAAACGAATTACGTTTGTGGTGCCGCCTCAACGTTTAGTTCATGTTTAACGGCGAACTACACCGACAATCAGACTGGGTAGCAATAGGATCCTCTTTAGACCCATTGATGGCAGATTCATCAATGGACAAACAAGAATCCCGACTTCAGCCTACCGTTCAAGGACTTTATCTGTATGGCCGATAGGTTGACGATATAATTGTTGTTGTACAACCGCAGGAAGAGCTAACAACAATTCTTCTGGTTTCTAATGCAGCACGTCTTTTATTGTGGTTAATCTTAGGACAAGAATTCAAACATACGTTTCACTTCTTAGAACAAACGTCAGTACGGTACGCTAAGTAGGTCGGAATACTGTAGACCTACGTGAACGGGTGAATAACTCATTCCAGCAGTTTCGTAGCCATTAACGAAAACTGAAACCTGACCTAAGGCTTGGTATCTACAGCAACAGTGGTTTGTTCGGATAATGCAGTTGAGGAAATGCTAAAAACAGTTCAAAACCCAGCGAGAGAAAATGTTGATCCGGATCAAATCATCACTTTGACTATAATGACCAAAGTTCCGTGGGAGGCAATGATTATAGCTGAAAAAAGACGTTGTTTATAAAACTTCCGTCTAAAAGGTACATCGTGGCAAATTAATTTAGCCGTTGCATCTACCGTTCATCTACCTTTCTAATGGTGACCTTATGAAACTGGTTTACAAAAAAGCCGATGTTAAGATTGAACCTGAAAGATAAGCTACTAGTTCACGATCAAACAATGCTCGTGTATTCATTTTTATGAACCCGTTATACTGCAGAATATGTTCGTTGTACATTTAGGTGCTTGTCAAAAACGGTCAGGGAGCATCATCCATCCTGGAGCGGAACCGGAGATTATAACTCTATTACTAATGCCATTGTTACATATCGCACCAACACCAGCCATTGCGCAAACGTCACCAAAACACTCCGGGATTACTTATGAGTGGTAGGGGATTTTGGTTTCTATATAGATCTGAACAGAGAGTGAAGTTCGATTACACTGCAACTACCAAGTGATTCAATGAAAAACCACTTTTTTGAGATGTGACTAGATGAAGAGAGAAAATTTCGAGGTGCAAACTGATGCTCAAGCGGTCTAGTGGACAGGTGCTTACGCTCTTAACGTCATCCTCGGTAGTTTGACACAAATAAATTGTTTTGAACTGATGTCTAACCAAGGACAGGACTTATCATGATGGAGTGTAAGCTTGTAAATAACCATTATGCAAACTTATAAACGACAGCGTAGCTACCGCTGATAAATGAGTTGGCTGTACAGGCTTTGTATGAGGTAGTACAGTGCATACGGTTGTAATGTGGACACTGCTTGAGTAAACTATTAACTTACACCTCGGAAGGTGTTCAATTATCTCCTCCTGAACATCAAAACCGCTAATTAAGTAGTGAGTAGATTGATTTGAACATTTTATCCATCACTGGCTTGAATAACTCCGAATACAACATACGCTTTTATAAATAAGTCCATCTATTCTAACACACATTTGTTTGCTGGACGTCTACTTAACTACCGAGTGCTGGGCTGACCTTATGCTCGAACTACTGACTTGGCACTGAAGTGGGAAAATTTTGATCAGTATGCGTTTTCTTATCATTCCCGATTATTTTTAAATTGGCGCGGTTTCCATTGGTAGCCCTGATAATCTTGGAGAAAAGTACCTACCTAAAGAACGGTACAAATCAAATGTCTGCTATTATAAAATGTCTGGATTCGAAACGCAACATGCCTTCGACAGCCCCACGCCTAGCCGCACCATAAGCCTGTCCAGATTTCGGACGTATATGATTGACGTTGCCCGCCCTACAGTTAGTGGTCGATAGCGTATTCACGTTACGTCACAGTCTAGACTTTTTCTTCAAAACAGAATGTTTGAGTTGCATATGATTAGCATATGAAACCTTTACAGCGGGAGTCAGGGCAACTTACAATTTATTGTGAACGCCGTCCATTCAGATTTATGAAATTTGGTGAGGCACAATGATTACAAATTATCATAGAGGGAAATTTGTAGAGGGCAGAAAACAACATGCAAGCAGATCAAAATAATGTTCATCCAATGCAAAAATCCATTTATTTCAAAAATCTACTTAATATGCTTCTTTTTACTTTATGAATAAATTTTATTTCATTCTGTACATGAATGTGACACCTTGGAACATAAGTGCATAGTGGTCTGAACGATTTTGTTGTAAAGTGCAGGAATTCATTACTTTCTTGGTGCCGTAATAAGATTTCTTGGTTTAATTCGGTCAACCTATATATTTTGTGAAATATTTCTAATGTGTTTACAAAGTGTTTTATTTCCAGATGTTGTGAAATAGGTATCTGACTTCTTGACGGAACACAGCTAGATCCTGTGACTCCGGATGAGCCTAATAATTGAATTTTTTCGACTAGTTATGCCAATTGCAAGCGATGTGTTTAGTGCTGTTTTTAAAAATGGTTAGACACCCCAAATAAATCTTGAAAATTTAATGGAACAGTTTTTGGATCTTAGTGACATATTTAACTCAATAGGTAATAATAACAGATTCTGGTATATTCTTAGCGCGATGACAGTTTCAGGAGAAACAGTTAGGGTTTGTGCAAAATTTAAAAAACGAAGATAGAGTCAGAAATCAGTTAACGAAATTGACACGATCACAACCTGTGCACCTGAAGTGGCTCGCGCAATATTACTGAAACCAATCGGACCATATCACCAAAGTAGAGGATATTCAGTCGGGTCCAACCAAATTCCAACGTGCAACTAAAACAGAAGAACAGTGGTCGCTGTAAAACTGGTGATTTACGTTCCTGAAGACGTTTGAAGAGTGCTTTGCAAGCGAACGACAACAATGTCATATAATAATAATAATAATAATAATAATAATAATAATAATAACAGCATATTTCTCAACGCATCTCTGAGAAACACGCTAAGATAAGCGTGATCAATACATACATTTTAACGTGAAACGCATACCGTACGCACAATTGTTAATTGTACAATACACCAATTATGGGAATAAACAAAACGGACATGATAATAGAGGAAAATTCTAGTTTATGAAGAGACAGTTTGCTCACTTGCTTCTTAAACTATAGTTCTCAAAATATTCAATGTTCGATTAAAAAATGCTGAGTAGTTACATCAGTCCCCGCTTCACGAGGTTAAGGTTGGCTTTATGTTCAATATCATGCTAGAAAAAAAGATTTGTCATGATGGAGAAAATGAATAGTCGAAGGATTTTGCCATTATTTGATGTAAACGGTTCCAGAAAAACATGCAGAAACTTTTGTCAGGATGAAGGATGATAGAAGAGCCTCAATTCTTGTGTAGAAGTAGACTATCTTCTGGACTGGACTCCGTTGTTTCCTCAAAATCGACGGAATTTCACAGACCTCGCGAACTGTCTAACCAGTACGGGATTTTGATTGTCCGAAAGTTACAGAATGTTGTCTCGTGTTAGAATTTATTGTGGAATCAAGAATGGAAAGCAAAATTACGTGATTGTCTAGGAATTATAAGCGAAAATTTCCTCTGAGGTATACAACCCATATGCAGATTTCTTGTCATCATAAAGTTGAATATTAATCTGTATATATTGTAGTTCCCCTGAAGTAATAACTATATGAACATAGCTATGCATGGACGCGGCCAAATAGGTTGAAGTAATTAAACAACTACATGTTAATGGTGGTCTGTAAATGAGATAAAAATGGTATCACCAGTTGGTTCAGTTCTCGTTGAAGTGTTTGTTGAAACCATAATTTCAGTTGATTTGAACATCACTGATGGTTAATCGCAACTTTTGTTTTCCTACAAACGTTTCAACCAGCCCTTTTGATAGAAAGCACTATACTCGAGCTTCGTTCTTGCTAGAGCTCGTCATTACTCCATATCCATGTCACGGTCAAAGTGATCATCCAGTTTTGTGCATTTTTTTTGCTTCCATTCAGCAGTCTGAATACTGTTCACAAACAATTGTATTTGAGGGCTTAAACATGATAATTTAATCTCGCCTAATGTAAGTTTGACAACGCAGTAATCAACACGCTTGCATTACGGAAGTTCGAATTAATTTCTAATCTAGGTCATAGTACGGGTATACACTATTAGGCTTCAAATTTCTGCTCAAGTTACGTAAATTAAACGCCTCCAGAACCTATCAGAACTTTCCATGATATCAAGATATCTAAATCGCCATACTGGAAGTAATTTATCGCACTGTATAAAAAGATACACCGACAGCGTCTTTGTACTTGAACGCAGAGCTTCATTTTTCTGTATCTCTGCTAGATAAGAACAGTTTTTCTCATCAACCGGAATTCTTCACTCTTAATAAGTTCACCTGTATTGTATGCTAAGTAGGTTTCAAATATAACTAGAATATTATCCGGATGCATGCTCAGACATTGTCCGGCCTCTGTCAGTAAAGACGTGATTAGATTCGTCAACGGTAAAACGTCAAAGCCCTTGACAAAGAAGATTAACAAGATGGACAGACCAACGTTGAGTAGTGTTACAGACCTCAATCAAACGCTGATCACACCTAAAACACAGGACTTGCACTACATACCAATCCCGAAAGATTTTGTTTTAAACCCTTCTCGTTTCGGGTTTCGCAATTTGAGTTGATACAAAGTGAACATTACTCACGCTTCGTCACAGCTTCCACACTCATATAAATCTACTGATTGGCTTACTTTGAGATGAGCCATTAAACGCAAGTTCTGCCCTTAATAGAGCTCACCACTAGTGCACATCCTCGTTAGAACCAGAATTTCCACTCCAGCACTCGTGTTTGTAAGGCCAGCTGTTGGCCACGGTGTCCGTAAACTCACAATGAGTGCAAGTAATTTACTAAATGCAAACGGTCAACCTCAACCTTGTGTGAATAGTTTTAAAAATGTCTGATCAATTTGTGGAGAGAATAAACAGAATTGTTTAAACCTACTGCCTTAGTTGAACTAACCAACTGACGCGCTTACAAGCTAAACACTATTAAAACAAAGTTTTGGTTGATCGTTTAAACATGATTATTCAACCATGACTATCGTGAAGTAACTAGCGTTGATTTCAACAGGCCAGTCTCAAAAGCATATGGGCAGGAATACAAATTCCGGTTTGGACGAGGATGTGCTCTATTGATGGGCTTTGATAACAGTGAAACTTGAGTCTAGTATTTCTTTCCAAAGTGAACTGACCGACAGACTTATCTGGATATGGAGGTTACGATCAGGTATGACTGTTGTTCAGTTTGTAATAAATTATTTTGCCCATTTTACGCTACCATCTCCCTTGTCAACCGAGTTACTTGTTATTTTGTTTATTCATTTATGCCTGCTCGTAATACCTCATTGTTCAATAGCCTGTTGGTTACCACCCCTGAAACTTACGCCCATAGTGCTTTCCTAAATGACGCATTTCTTGAATTACCGGTTGATCCAAAATTTCATAGTCTGTCCAGTAGGGGTTAGATTTCAGATCTAGTGGTGTGCGCACACCAAAATGCCATTGAACTGAACATATCTTAGGGCCACATTAGTGATGGCCCCTTCTGTCCGGTTGAATTTAGTGTAACTGCCGAACAGTCGATCAGCACCGGTGCAGCTTTAATTGGGATACTATGACCAGAGTGAGCTTTCGGTAGTGAAAATCGATGCTTAGGTGTGGTACACAAATGATCATTAAACACTGCATAGAGGTTGGAATTTGTGAACATCAATAAGGTAGACCTCACCCAACTCACTTCATCCGGCTTGAGTTTGTGGTACGCTTGCGATGAATTCAAGCTTTGTCGACAAAAGTCAAACAGTACAACCACGAAGCAGATCTGCTGAACAAAAGGCAACGAAGGTTTAGCCGGAGACGAATAATTGCGCGGAGTTAATAATTTAGTTTCAGATCTACAAACTCCACTTTTCGAGGTCACCCAACAAGCATTCACGAACGGATAGCCCACCCAGTTTATGATCACTTATCTAGGATTCCACCTCTACGGATTCTTTTAACACTCTGGCACTCATTAAAACTGACTGGCTTGAAAAGTTTCGGTCCACAAAAGGACAAGACACGACTGTTGGGCCACCGTTAGTTGTGAAGAATGACCTACTTGCTGATGAAGCCCATTTCCATCTTCACTGCTTCTAAACAAGGAAAATCTGGTTTACTTGACAGTACAACCCATGGGTACTCGTGAATTCGCAGTATACAGATAATCCCAAAACACTGCTGTAGATTACGATGCGCCGCACTACATTTGTAGTGGACCTTATTGCGACCTTTGTGTGCCTGAATTTCCAGAACTTCGAACTACAAAAGTGGACCTATTTTCAACGTAGGTGACAGGCTACTCTTGAGAAAAGTGCATGCATGAATAGCCGAGTAATACATTTGGTGAACACTAGATCGGTCCCGTTCAGTGGTTAGAAACTCCTCCGGTTTAGCTTCTTTGGATACTTGCTTAGAACTAGATGTTCATGAGGTTAACAATATTCACACGTATTCTGCAACCATTAGATAGACCGCCTTACCAATGACAAACGTCGGTCAGTTTTGGCCTAGTTTCTGAATCATCCACACCGAACCACCTTGCTGCAACGCCTATTCTTTATGTGTCAAAGGTATCGAAGACCTGAGCAAAATCTTCAGTAGATTCTGTAGCTCATATTCTAAAACGACAAAAACAGTTTTATTGCATTCAAAATCGTCTTGACAAAGAATCTGTAGACAAAGAAGGTTTTCGGCTGTCCTGTGTTATTGGGCTGAGTCGGAGATTCAGCTAGAGGAAGACTTGCTTTTTTAAACAATTCTACAAGCCATCTGACCATCGTCGGTGAGGTCTGGTGCAGATTTTCTTCATTCCTGTAACAGCCAATCGAAGACGTGCGCAGCTGATGTGCTCTGGAGCATCGAGTGATTTCAACCTGTCCTGAACATTATTTACCATAGCTGGTAGCCGTTACCGTTGGAACCGAGCATGTTACTGTTGTATGACAGATAGTTTCGTTGTGAGTAGTATACTGTTCACCAGTAGCATATTACCCACAAGCGACATTCAGGAACGCCAGGAAGAAACTATCGGAATACTGTGTACACGCTATGGCAGAAGTTCCGCCAATACGAATGACAACGCACTGTCCCCCGATGTATGTGAATGCATGTCTGCCGTGCAAATGAATGTGCGCGTTAGTGGTTTAACTGTTGACGACTTGTACGGGAGTTTGCGCAATAAGCAAATTATCAGGCCAAGCGTCTTTTGCGGTCACAACATTACCATGTAGGTTAAGCTGGTTTACAGAATTATCGTTAAGGTTACAATCATTCAGTTGTGAAAATCCAGTTCTCATAATGAAGTAGTGCAAATAATCACGCTTATCTTTGCCATAAATTACGCATCATTCTGTAAGTTGTTCACCTGACCTAACAGATATATACACTTCAAACTGCTGTTTCCACAAGCAGTAACAAAGCCAATCAGATACTCAACAGCGTTTAATATCCTGTGCAGACGTACAGTGTACAACCGTACTTTTGGAACCCTACCAGCAGTATGGGAGTAACGTTATATTGCTAGTCCATCACTACATTCTGATGCAGCTAAGCAAATAAAGATTAATCCCACTTTCTAATCGCAACGAAGCGAAAAGAAACTACTGCAGTAGGTATGGCTGTGTTTGCACTACCAAATAACAGTGTTCTGGAACTAATCTGATAATGGCAAATTTACCGTTTTAACAGCCACATACGTAGATTTTCTCACACAACTCCCAGTTCATTCAATTTCATGGTTGAAAGGTGTATGGAACAAAGACCCAACAGTCTTTTGAGCACCACCGTCAGCATGTCATACGTGACACAAATGAAACATTCGAATAGAAGTGATTAGAAAGAAGCTCAAATAATTTAACACAATGATTACTAAACAGATACTCCAATTGCAATCTTCCCATCTATTAACTTTAAGGGAGGTATTTTCAGTCGGCATGGTGGGAAGGAATTAAAACATGTCCACAAAATCTATCCACAACACACCCCAGTGAACAGGTTTTACCGGTTTGTCGGAACAAAGCTTTGCATTTCATCCCAGCACAAACAGCGAAATAGGCCCGATCAGTTCACATAATTTCCTTACGAGCTTAATATTTACGAAAGCTCATACACACACCTAGTACTGTGTACGTCAAAAACAACCAAATTATCTGGTCAATTTAGTTGACGACGGATCAACTAATCGTATCCGGACCCGACTCAACACTGTAAGCCGAATAGCATAACACACCTCCCTTTTGTTGCTTGTCACGGACTTGTCCTCAA
This sequence comes from Paragonimus heterotremus, assembly GCA_013368495.1. NCBI lineage: Eukaryota > Metazoa > Platyhelminthes > Trematoda > Plagiorchiida > Troglotrematidae > Paragonimus > Paragonimus heterotremus. The sequence goes on along the minus strand of LUCH01002797.1, from coordinate 56,310 downwards.
CCACTGGAAAACCTTTCACAATGATCAGCAGACAGTTTACGGAAGTGGGCATCTACCGGCATATATATAACAGAAGTGAAATGTCCGAAAGGATTTTTTCACAACTTGTCTTCTGTTGAAGTTCATTCACAAGTTGAACGTGCAAAACAAGATGACGAACGTGATGTTGAGATATATGTCATCGAGGAAATATGTTCCTGAAGGATGCAGCATGCAAACTGATTGAAGCGAACAAAGTTCAAAAAAATGATTAAACGCAAACCACAATGGAAATGCTGGTAATTCCTTCGGATTAATATAGAATGGTCTAAGATATCGGCCAGTTCTGTGTAACGCTGCAAGCTGTTGATTGTTGAATTAGCTGTTATCAAACGACACATATTTAAGCTACTTCGCTATGACTTGTTTCTCACTCATTCACCCACTTTCACAATACTATTCAAACCACCCTAGTGTCAACGTGACTAACACCTGTCAAACAATAGCGCCTAATTTATTTCACGTCCGAAACAACATGCACTATTTGACTGGTTAGGAACTGTTAACTTGTTGACCAGTTTCTAGTGACTATAGTTCCGTCATATTATTTCCTACATGAATACTTTGGATAAATTGTATTGTGTACCTTCCAACCGCAGAAAAGACGTCAAGCCCTGGCTACAAAATATAACCATCCAACTTGTTCACGAGCGAAGAACCTTCAATCATTAGGAAACTGTCGAAGAAGATATCAGTCCACTATTCACTCGTTCATTTTCTTACTGAAACTATCTCCCACATACTAATAATAAGTAACCCTAATCATGTCTACGAATTATAATGTCTGGCTAGTCTACGAGTTATCATCAGATTCTCTAGTTTCAGGTTGTTTACCAGCTTAACTTCTTCGTTGGCTACGCAAACACAATATCAGTTATGTTATCCTTTGCGTTCACACTCATTTTCTTTCATTTAAGTGCACAAACAGCCTACACCGCGAGTTTTCTAACCGTCATTCTATCCCAGTTCCACAAGCCAATAAATGCACATATCTGACAAAGTGTTGCTCCAGTGTGTTTCGGTGTACGTCGCTAACATAATTTCAACTACCAGCTTCACTGTGCGCACAGAACCGTTTTGTTCAAGCCTCGTGATTACCCTGGTCCACCACCCACATCATGATCGATCAAACTTCCATAATTCCACTTGCATCCTAACTATGACGCAATTGCTTAAAAACACTGTCCTTATGTCTAATTATGACGTGGTTGATCTCGTTTGAATTTGTTGCCTGTATTATTTGCTTTTTCATATAAGCGTTAATTATTTTGCCTGAAGAACAACAAAAATCGAGCATGTTAGCTACACTGAGTTTCTGGTAAGTGCCGTGGGAAATTTTTAATACTTGGGACCCTGGATATTATTTATTCGGATGACCCAGTTGTAAAAATTCAGGGCTCTGGCTGGATTCGAACCAGTATATTCAAATGTAGCTGAGCTACGAAACGACGCCGGAAAATCGAAAGTTTCATATTTCCGCACTATTACCCACCCGTCCTACTGTTTCATATAAGATCCACCAAATGATCTTTGGGATCAACAGCTTAGAGAGGATATCTCGTACAGTCCACGCTGGAATCCACCAACGCCACTTTTCTTGTCTGAGTCCAACTATGAAATCTCCAAACTCTTGGTGTAGCTTCGGAAGTCAGTTGTTTGAAGACTTGTCGTGTTTAGATATGCTGCTTCTGCCGCTGATTCGAATTCATTCAAAGCTATGATTTTTCACAATTGCGTTAGAGCAGTTCATCAAATCTGCCGAACTACTCATTAGCATTACTCACCTGTCGATAGATTACGTCACCTTCTGAGCCCTGTGAATTCGATGAACAGCATATTAAAACTGGCTCAAAATCAGTAAAGTCATTTGATTTGATTCGTTCTCTACGTTCTTCTTTAACAGTGGTTTATTTTTTCAGAACTACAATATATCCAAAAAAATATTCATGGTTGGCCAGAGTGGCAGTGGACATTTCGTTGTTAATCTCAACAATATAGTGCAGTACAAACGTGAAATCTCCTTAGAAGTGACTGTCAGATAATTGCGTATTAGATACCAACCTGACCATAGAAGAGTACCTATTCGCTTTTAGAACAATGTTTATAATATTGTCATTTTTTGTTCTACGAAGCTCATCAACTCGTAAACAGTAAAAAGAAATGAGAAACTTGTTTCCACCTAATTAAAATCACAAGCACGAGTTATCGACCAACAGAGGGTAGGCAACACAAGACAGTATATCACCGTGTTTCACGCCAACGAACACGAAAGGCTGTGACATTTAGGCGTAACAGAAATTCATTCTAATATATGTTAATCATGTTGCTGGTCCTGTTCTACAAATTTTATGTAGACCATATGAGTATTAAGCTGATATAAAATCATTAAACGCAAATTCCAACACGTTTCATAATTGTGAATTGTGTATCAAGCTGGCGATGGTACTGAGACTGTAATGTTATGTATTCTCAATAACACGATATTGATCCTCCGTGTAGGTCGTCTTCTACCGAAGCAAGATCCCTGACGAACAATCATGTTCTTGAGGCGGTCAACGCATTCCAAAACACAACTGTCCAGAAACTTACACTAAAAAAGTGCGCCCATCATTATCAACGCACAATCCAACAGAAGAATCTCAATTTATTATGGCTCCTATTCATTGTGTCTGTTCAATCTAGAAATTTCAGAATGAAACAAAAAGGCCCTTGTTTTATTCCTATTTCACCCCTTATACAATACTTATTTCTAGTGGTTGTACACATAATAAAGTGTTCAGTTACATTATTACAAAACGAATATTAAAAAAGACAATTTGCGGAGCGATAGAACATTGGATATGAGCTTGTACACTAAATCTCTTGAGTATCCAATGTCTTTGAGTATCACTTCCTTTGTGCGAACGTTTATCCAAATTGGTACTGCTGTATAACTTGACTTTTCAAGAAAGGCATTATTTGTTTCAGTGGACAAATCTAAACACTTTTCAAATGTGTCCGTGTTCAACAAAAACTTTAAACAATCTTGAAATTGTTAAGCTTCTCTTACTCCCTCCATTCAGCTTGTGTTTATTCCAGCAACAAACCACAGATCAAAATCACAGTTGGTATGTACGAAATCTTACAATAGTTTAGTCAGTTCATGCGCAGCATGTCTATTGGTCGCCGTGTTTCAATTATAGTGAAGTTCTAATCTGGATGTGTTTGCAATAATGCGTAATAATTATTTGTGTCAACAAATTTCTTCTACATCAATTGCCTATTACTGCCGAATGAGGGCTTGAGAGTGATGGTCCAATGCCGTGAATATTGTTTCTATTCCTGTAGTCAGCAATGTTAATCAGTACACCATTTCCGACTAACTGGAACCAAAAATAATCCGTTAACATATTCATTTCAGTTAAGTCCTCTAAGTTTAACCATATCACAAGGGGGTTGTTCAAAGCAATGTATGTTACTGTTCAACGTGATAATGAGGTTACACGAACTGTACACGACCTCCTGTCATCCGACTTTATAGTCAGCTGTGAACTGACATGATGGAGGGAAGAGGTGAACTTACTATCAAAAAATCACTCAGCGTTAACTGACAGAGCATTCAACTAAAATCCAGGTCAAACAAATCAAGCAAAACAATCAACCTTGCGTTTAAGTTTAACAGAGTGCTTTGCGGATTTCGCTCAGCTATATGGTTCGGAGATAATAGTTGACATCATACCATGCATAAGAATTACTTACGATTTGTCTGTTCCAAGTAACTTCCTCGTTTGTCAACAAGTTCATATTTTATTCAAACTTGACAATATGAATACTTGATTACAATTTCTTTTTAAATCATTTGAATTTTCTTGCGACTGCGCTTTTAGTTCATGCAAGTTTGTCTGATACAAATACTTCTTGTAACGTTTCTATACACTTCACATTGTAAGTAAAATACCATATTACATGTAATTGAGCGTTTTATAAGTTAACGACCGACTACTATTTTACACATCTACAGAGAGTAGAATTAACTTCCGGAAGGTAGTCTCAGCACTACAAACGCTTAGGCATCATGTGAGAGTAACTGACATCACACCATATGGTACACGGAAATGTCTAGTTGAACCTCTGACCTTCAGATGTCAAGTGTATGCAAATAAACAGAATCTGAAGTCAACTGAAACAAGTGACACGGAAAGATGGTTTGATAGTCTACCTCATTTTTATCGCCTATCTTTACGAAACATAGTGGCTGAACAAAGTTAAGTGCGGTCTAATAAGCACATCCTGCAACTAAGAGTAAACTACGGTGAACACCACCGGAAAGCCACACATCAAGCCGCATGGGTCATCAACAATTAGTCTATCATTGTTTGTACCTGGTTGTCCACCTTTGTGTAACACCCAGTTGACCCGAACTGTCCATGAACACTAATCAAAGCGATCAACAACGACAAATAAAATTTACATTTTGACATTTCACGATGTCCAAAATTAATTTGTTTTATTAGCCTTCCGATAATTCGATTAGGTTTAAAAATGCTGTCAGTACTGACTCGTCACAATCGTTGTTTCTATGTCTAGCTCCCTTGTTACAGAACGAGTTGAGAGTCTGTGATGTGATGAGTGAATACAAGTGAGCGTAGATAGTTGAACCAAAAATGTGTTAATGCATTAAATAACTGTATATTTACAGTGTCTGTGATCCGTGCCGATTCCATTGCAAAGCGCATATATTCCAGTCGTCGAAATTTTACAAGAACGGTTTCCTAAGGACAAATTATGCTTACTGACAAAAGTTGTTTTTCCGAACAAACGATGCAGTTCTCGGTTAGAAAACGGAGTTCATATGTGAATTTTGGCAAACAGTTTACGATAAAGCTCTTCACATTCCATGTTCGCTTGTGCACAAAAAGTAAGCCATCCGCAATGCCTAAGAACATCATGGATAGTTTCTTTTAGGGCATTTGAAGACACGTCTTTCTTTACCCTTGAACTCCAAACATGGTGTATTTTTCAACGTTTAGAATAACCTTCTGGGACCCCACGAGACTATATATTACAATTCTGGTATGTCGATTTTGTGCAGACTCATACGGCTGACTCGATATATTTTAGCATTACGTTTGCGTATTTGCGTTCTAATATACACCGTCAGAAGGTTATCAAAAACATTAACTTTTTGGTTATTTGGTATGAACTCTAGAAATCCGAACTTTTCATCTATTTTTCTTTCCCATTATCCCAAGTATTAATGTACGCTTAAGTTAAATTTAATGTAATCTGTTAGCAAATGTTTCCACAGTTTTAACTATACGTTTCCCAGTTCCGATTCGTCCATGAAGTGATCATAAATATTCAATCAAGTTTGCACAATTGAAAGCAAACAGTATGGGGTGTTTTTTGAATGCAGGTACCCCACAAATTGCTCTGTTTTCGAATTTAACCCCATAATCATTAAGACCCCTCAGGGTTTCAAGTGCCCTGTTTGCAACCGTAATATAAATGTGTTTTTCACTTAACAACCTGATGCATAAATAGAGTTTAAACCCGTAAACCGGCAATTAGTGGTGTGAGGTGGACGAACGATCACGCTATGCTACTCACACTATTACTCAGTACTCAGGGAGGGGTATTTATTTAGGCAATGAAAAAAACAGTGGGTAAATAGGAGAAAGAGTATTGCAGTGCAATGTGGCATAAAGTGATATTTTCCATGGATGAGTTTAGCATTGACAAACGTGACGTTTCTTAATCACTATCACATGCAAATGAGTACTTTTTTGTTGTGGTTTGGAAGATATATCTCAACTGCTGATATTCCTATTAATCGATTCTTAAGTCATGCGCATGCACAGGTCACGGTTAATAGGTAGTTTGACAACTACTGTGTTTCAATCCTGTTCTTAGAACTTCAACTAGTGTATATTGTGCAGGCAAAAGGTTCACAAATGCCACCAATGTAAACAAAACATATCATTTCTGAATTACAGTTGAAGAGTCATCTAAAAGAACATTTGATTTAGTATAAGCTTGATGTCCCAAAACATATGGGAGGATTGTTCGAAAATAACCATGGATACATACATGTACAATCATGTAATTTCAAATGATACAATTTGTCTTTCTAACTTAAATCCGACCATAGAATTTATAGCAAGAATCTAGTAAACCAAAAATGTACGCTAGTATTGTTATCAGCATTGTTCTCAATCTATGTGAGTTAAACTACCGTATGCTGTTAATCCCAGATAAACTTATTCCATTCAAACTAATAGGGTGTGAAAGAGTCACTGTCACTCAAACTTCATGCGTCTTCCCTCATCTGTCGGTACAAAACAACAATCATAATCTGAACAATGGCAGGCAAAAGTTGAAATGTTTGCACAGATTTTCATACGGTCCACAGCTCAACGGAAAGATCGTTTGTGAGAAGATATACAGTGAATCAGTAAACAATTTGACACAAGTATTTTCACGAAATTTTAAGCGAACAATAAAGACGAAGGCAGATAAATGGACTAATAGATTATGAAGAGTCGTTATATTTTGGCTTAACTGTGCTTTGAACGTTACCATTTGGTTACGAAGAATCCAGTTAACAAAGTTGATACGTTTCTTTCTCAATCCTACTTATCAGCTGATACTTTCGACTGCAACTGTGCCAGAAAAATAGTGAATATAGGGCCACAAACCTTATAAGGATAAACACCGTGACTTTGATTCAAATTAGTGCAAGGTGTCATCAAACCGCAAGTGCTGCCTACATGTGAAACCCAAAGTTTTGATTTTATTATCCTTAGGTTTTTGGTTATTTGAAGAATTAATCCTTAATTTGCCACGTCGTGTTCAGGGCCATTCGATACACTAAGATACATGAATGTGAGATTTTGTCTGGCTACTCAAACCTGATCACAAACCATCGTGATGATCGGAGCTAGAACCCGCCACCCCGTTCTTGGTGGTCAAGTGTCGCTGACATCTAACTACCACACTCGCAAAACACATGTGAAATAAAGTCAGGAAGATCATTCGCCGCTTCTTTTCGAACTCATGAAAACTGGAAAGAAACATATCAGTTTTGTTCTCCAAGTGCAACCCAAAGTAGAGATCCCTTCGGGCTTTCGTATGCAACTCGTGAGAGTAATGAAGTGAGTTTGATCTTGTTGCCTTTTGTTTTACTAACCTTCAAGCCAACATAAAACCACTGGTTTTCTTTCGGTTTGCACTCATTAAGTATGAGTCAGATTGACAACCCTCCGTATTACGTACCAATACCCTTCGGAATAAACTACTCAGGTAATACGGCCATAACCTAGTAGTCTTGGTCATCAGAAGACCGCCTTTACTAGACGGTAATACCATTTCGTATGTTATCAACAGTTACTACACAACTGTGAAACTCAAAATAATTGAACGAATGAAGCGCACAAATGCTCGCATAGGATTATCGATCCAAACCAAAACCTGGAAAGTCTATTTAAATTTGAAGGCCATGATCGAAACGCAGGTGATGTTCAATTTTAGGTTAACCAAATCTCCGATTGTTCCTCAGTATTATTTCAGTACCATATCAAATGTGTCACGCGTACATGGTATTCGTGCTTAGTGAAACTGACATTGAACCAAGTGGTGTTTTGTTGGATGGGTAAGAATCTGTTAAAATTCACATATTATCTGAGTGCGTTATTGATGTACTGGCCAACACACCATCGTCCGGTCACTTAACGGTGACATCCAGAAGGGCGAGTGTATCCTGTTTAGGATGAAGGAACACGTCCTTAAGTAGATCGAGGACTTAGTGCGTGACATGATGTGACCCCACCAGGTGGCGTAATTCGGCTTCATCGATTACCAAACAACTATTGAAGATTGGTCCTTCGGTCGATTTGACAAATGCTTATCGTGTGTCACTCGAAGTAACGCCTGCCAGAAACAAAAGTCACAAATTAAATGTTGTCACATGCAAAATTTGTTGACTTTAAATCGTCGTCTGCCCCGGTTTCACCGTTGTTAGGTGTAGCAACTGACGCGACCGTACGTAACGACATTACCATCTCTACAAAACTTTTTTTCTGATTTCGTTATTCAAAATTCGTGACCGAGAAAGGTTTTATATTTTTTTTACCATGCCGCATGATATGGTGCATTTATCCCAATGGTATAATCATATGTTTCATAAGTTTTGAGTCAAACAGCAAATATAAGAAGGGTAAATGTCGTTTAACTGAGTTACTTTTGTAACCTATGAATTAGAACAGAACGTCGAGAACAAGTTCGCTTCTTTACTTTATCATCAGGTCAAATAAAAAACCACAAATGTTTATCAAGTCGAAAACGCGTGCAACTTAACACGGTGTGTGGTACAATAGACAGAGAGCGCAAGCTTTTTAACGTGACTTTTCGCGGTAGTGAATATTTGAGTCACTGAGTTCCCTTTAACTACATCATCAGAGCGGAAAGAAGACATATATTGCGATATGCTAACAGTTAGTTTACGCTCATCATTCACAAACTTTAAACATGTCGGTTATATACATCATATAGATAAGGGCACACAGGGACTAGACACGCCCACAAGCATACCAATTATTATGCGATTATAACCACGGCAACATGATGGATCGCCTCAACCACTTTGTACACATAACGTCGACTGGTAAGTTTGGATAAACATCGCTTAGTAGAAAGCTAATAACTTCGGGTTTCGAATGTGCAACAATATGTTGAATGAGTTTCATGGGTCAACTTGGTGACCTGTTGTCATGGGGTGTTTAGCGGCCGATGATATGGGATTTCGAACCGTCAGTGCACCAAGTTGAGGCTGGTGCGTCATCAGCTGTTTCAACAATTTCGGGATGTGTTCGGCGACTCGCGTGAGAGTTGTCGATCTGTTCTGCCTGTGTAAACGTCACTGCAACTGCAAACAAATTGGTACACAACATGGTAGACAGAATAGTTTGTTAAACTATTTTCGATATTGCGGAGAACTGGTCCTCTGGCGGTTTGAACTAAGTGCAAGTGTGCAGCCGCATACTTTCGAGCCAGAGCAGACTCTAATCTTTGCTTCATGTCGTTGGCTAGATGGTCACCTTTGAATGGCAAGAATGGGGAAACATCCTTCTTTTGAGCTGTCAGAATGGACCCACTGCTTTTCTTCACCGTATTATGTGCCTCAAGGAATTTGTAGGGGTATCATCAGGTCGTGATTCATGGTCTTGATTACATAATAATTGGTGTGCTTGTAGGCGTGTCTAGTCCCTGTTTGTGCTTATATATATAATGTATATAACTGGCATGTTTTACGTCTGCAGATGATGAGAGCAAACGAATTGTTAAAACATCGCAATACATACTTTCGTTCCACTCTGATGAAGTGACGGATATACCTAAAAATCCCCGCTCGTAATAAACAAGCAGCTTTGCAAGAACATGAGTCGTCTGTCGCGTGTAAAACGATCTCACTGAATACCTGTACACAGACTGAATATTTAGTTTATCATCAGCCGGGAGGCTAGGCACGACTCTGACGATATTTTCAACCGTGCAGCTACGGCTATCGTTAATCTCCGAGTCAATTTTATGCATTTACCCCAAAGACAGAGTGTCCAGTAATGTTATTTCATTTTGTACTTATTCATTTTCTAGTTCATGTGGAGCTGATAATATCGATCGTTCAATAAAGCTGTTATTCTAGGAAATACGCGAACACCATCCAGCTTGGTTAACGACCGGACGGTAACGAATTACCTCTAGCGCACTTTTGATCCAACTCGAGTCACAGAGCGAATGTGGACGTCGTACTTAAACCGACCTGCCGCGTCAAACGTGTTCATACCAGCGGTGTATTATGCTATCTCTTGATCATTGTGGTGGCTACTCGGATCCGGCTGCGAAACCCTGTTCTGTGCTCACAGAAGTAATCTGTCCAAGCACCGTAGCTGACATTACCTACCGTCATCGGAGCAGATGAAACGGTACCACACTGACCATCTTTGTAATCTCCAAATTACATTAGGTTCACACTGTACTGGGTTACAGCCAATCCTTACTTAAGTACTATGTTCATATCTATTGTGTTATATATGGCCTGAAGATGAAAAAACTGAAACCACGATATTCAACACGTTCTGACTCCGGATGATATATCTCGGTGTATACTTGCCTAACTGAAATAACCCAGTATTAGTTGCACCAAACTCTTTGTTAAAGGTAACACGATCATGGTGATATTTGTTGCAACCCACAGGGTAAATTAAACGAACGAAATGTAAAACGCTGGTCTCTAAAGTTAAACTAGTAGGTCAACATAAGCTGGTTCACTAAACGAACACAGGTCTGTGTTTGATGCCTGCCAACTGCCCCAGCATTATAGAACAACTTTCTTCGCGTACGAAAGTTTCATTCGAACTAATCAATTAGGCAAACAATGAAGTGAGTAACCTGGGGAGGACAGACAAACTCTACAAGTCATATATCACTGAGAGCAAGGTTTATTAAATTACGTAGATAACCTCCTGTTCGATACTATTAAAACGTAAGATTGAATCGATTGAATTTTCGAGAATAGTTTTAAGGAAAAGTTACGCGGTGTTTTTGAATTTGTGTCATGTTTATCTACAGCTTCCGTGGAATATTTTTCAGGAACTAATTTTCATGGGGATTCTTGTCACGATATGCACACTAATGCATTCTTAACTGTGCTAACTTTTCTGTCGGAGTTATGCTGATAAGTCAACATGCTCTTTTGACAAACATTATACAACCCTTGATGTTTTTTAATCAGTTGGCATCTCAGTTCTGAGAGCACTTGTCTAGACTTAAGGCAGTCGTTATTCTTTGCAACATATCTAGCAAATAAACTGACAACATTTTTCTACGTTGAGTACAAAAGATGAGGGTGCCATTCTACACAAATAGATTATATATGAAACGTTTTCTGGTAAGTAGTTATCGTTTGCTAATTATCAGTACACGACGAGCTAAGTGCTGATGTTTGCAATTCCAGAAAATGTTGGTCGTGATATCTCCGTAACTCTCATCAAACGATCCTCACCTAGCTATCATATGCATACACGGTTAGTAGGTTGAGATTTTTCTGCAACCGGGCGAGTAACTTGGCGGGAAACAACGGGAATTGGAAAAGTATCTTAATGTCATCCAGGTACAGACAATCTTGGCATCGTTTTGTTCAATAAAAACACAAAGATGAGCAGGAATATATTGCGATCGATATACATTCAACCAAGCGATGAATATTCAGTTGTTATAATACACTAGATTATTTTTTCAGTCCTAATGTGTGCCAACAGTCTGACGGCAAAATGAAAGGGTTAATACAGCTGTTGGTGTAGTTCTATTCTTTTGTGAATTATGACTAAAAAAATAACCACTCACCGAAAACCTTCACAAACATGGTAACTAAATAGGTGTCATGTAATTGATGAGTCACAAGTTTTGTTCATGTTGAATTATGGTCATAAATCAATCTAGAGTAGATACAATTGCGAAAACTCTGGACTTCGATTGGATTCGAACCAGCGACAGAGACAACATGCCCGAATGCGGCAAATGCTGTACCAGAAGAGCTACGAAGCCAAGCCGGTAGCTCAGAAATTTTACATTTGAATTTAGTTACCCAACCAACCAACTGCGTCATATGGAATCCACCAAATGATCCAGCCGAGTGACTGCCCCGGCAAAATTTCTGTAACAGTTCGAAATGGAATTCACCAACGTCACCGACGAGCGTCAAGATGTGTATTCCTGATAAGTAATTCCAGTGTGAACTGATCCGGAAATCCTGCCGGGGCAGTCAATCGGCTAGATCATTAGATAGATTCTATATGACACAGATGGTTGGTTGGGTAACTAGATGCAAATGTGAAATTTTTGAGCTACGGGCTTGGCTTCGTAGCTCTACTGGTAGAGCATTTGCCGAGTATAGGCATGTCGTTTCCGTCGCCGGTTCGAATCCATCCGAAGTCCAGATTTTTCGCAATCGGGTTTCTTCTAAATCATCAAATCTGCCAAACTAAATATCAGTAGTATAAATTATCTGCCAGAAATGAGGAACAAACATTATGCCCGTTGAACATGTAATGTTTCTTAATGACTGAGTATTTCATACTCTATTCCAATGTGATATACTATAGTAGTGGACCGCCTAACTTCATAAAATTCTTTCTGCTTTAGATATTCGACTGTTTAGTTTGGATCCATTGGTTCCTCTTCCGATCAACCTATCAGTCGTGACGAATCAACAAAGTAACTGCAAATAATCCCTTGACTGCTCGGTCTCTAATCATAGTCTAACTAAAGCTCTTAAAATATCACAGACCAGTTTGGTTAGTCTGAATACTGTCGAAAATTGATAGCAGTTTTCAATTCAATGCATTATTTTTGTACTCAAATACATCAAATCAACGCACTGAATTTGAATTTCGTTCATGTTAAAACTCAACAATAACACACACATTGCGCTTATGACAGTTAGTTCAGTCCCATTAAGCACGCACGTGAGTTTTAGATGTCGGCTTTCATTAGAGTAGTATGATGCTAAGTTTAATTTTATAATCAAGTTTACTGCTATTCACATCTCTTTTGAGTAAAACTTATGTTATTAGGCCACTTAAAGTGGGACTAGATTAAGCTAGACGCATCTAGTTATATTCCACTATAAAAAATGTCCCTTCTTTTGCTTAGTTGTAAAGGCGCTTTATCAGTACACACTGAATACAACTCATAGTTTCAGACAATTACTGAATTGAGACACTTTCCGGTTTGATCACTTGGAGCGGAAGCTCCGCCCTATAGTTCTAAAACTAACGTTGCTAATTAGCAACGTATACATTTAGCCAGAAGAGAAGTTAAATGCCAACTCGCGAAAATATTTTTATTTAAATCAGGTGTGATCGCTATCGTGTTTGTTCGTTTCACTTTGTTAATGATGAAGGCACATGACTGACAAACCAAGCAATTACTACTCTCCACGTGATGCTCCTCACCGGATCTTGTGTACGCATGTATTATGAGCTGAAATGCTTTCCGCTTGTTTTAGTAAATCTGCTAAAACATTATGGTATATCACGAACACTGTATGGCCCAAATTATATCCATTTCGTTATAATGCGTAAATCATACACTTATCTGACAGTTTCACCTAAAAGAGCAAACTATATTTCAATCATATTACGATATGATGAGGGAGAAATTTCCCGTATTATGTTTGACACGATAAACGAAAGTAACTAATTTGATTCAAGTTATGATAGAGTCTTGTTGCAAAATTACAAGTGTCACATAATCGAGTCAGAAGCACTGTAGCTTAATGTCACAGCATAACCAATTAAACCTGCTCTAATGGCTGTATTTCGTTAATTGAGAATATAGTGTATATATAAACTATACAGGTGGAAGGAGTAAAACTTTTCACGGACCTTACATAAAACCAGCCCTTTGTAATTAAAAGAGTGAGTGATCGGGTTTTGGTTCGCTCAGTAACAGTTTTATAGTTTGCAACTCATATGGTAGCTGCTTGTGCTGCCCACTTCCTGCTGACTGGAATTCTTAGATCACAGATAACTATACCGATTTAGAAAGTTAGACGGAAAAGTAGTGTGTTCAGCTACAAAGGTTCATCTGGACACACAACACTCTTCTCGATTGCCGCTACTCACCACGTATGACTATTACTAAACACATACTATCTGTCAACATAATTTTCTTAAGTACAATGTCTTCCATAAATGTGAGGCATATTTGGCTTCGTTACAATACTTGCTAGTGTTGTTAGCAATTTTCCCATTGAGTATGAAGTGCATGACGTAACTAGCTCACAAGTGATTCACTAACTACAGGTTTCATCCTCTACAACTACTACAGTAAGGCATATGACCATACTCGATGAACTTCAACAAGTGTGAAATTGATTTTTCGCTTTGAGTAAATACAAATCATCAAGCACACACTACTTGTGTCACCTTATATTGCAAACTGGGCCATTTATACAAAACAAGTGTAACCTCAAACTCAGACAATTCATAAAATGACAGACAGTAGGGTTATTGTAATCGATATACGTGTCATGCATGATGAACAATTGAGGTCATAGCTTTAGTAATAATTACATAAATAAACTGTGGTTGAGTTGCCATGTTAACCTTATATACGAATTACTGCGATTTTAGTACAAGCTGTGTGCTTTCTGTTATTCGCTATTTTCAATTCGGACAACATGCTAACCAGCTTCGATGTACCGGAAAAATTACTACTAGAGGCTTAGATCAGAGTGAATGTTCTCTATGTCCGTCGGATGGTTTCATAGAATTTGTTAATTAGTCCGTTTTACATTCCACAATTTGTAAGGATTAAAACCAACAGGCTATTTCTCCCTTACGGACAAACCTGTAACGATTTTCTGTCCATGATGTCCACAATTTTGTGATTCATAAAATACTACTATATATTGTATCCCAAAATGTCAGTACATTCGTTCACTTTACAGCACGTACCAGCCACCTAAAATGGTCAGCTTTAGTAACGGAATCAAAAAATCGTAGACCGCAGAAACCTACTCCACATTCATTCTCACGTTATCGTTTCGTAAGTTGTTGAACATTTTTCCGTTGTGTTAGATATACCACGTGAAAAAACTGATTGAACCGTTTTCATTTAATCGAACAGCTGTGATTGATTGGATCAAACTAACATGCAGCAAAGACATTCGCGAGGTCTTCTATCCCAAGAGTATTGTTCAGAAAAAAGCGGACACAACGCTTCAGTTTAAAAAAATATTATTTTTTGCAAGACATTTCTCGTTAAGCGGAAATAAATGTGCCGAGAAGTAATATGCAAATCATGGGAAGAATCGTATGCAAAACATCAAGACTCTGGATGGATTCAAACCAAAGACAGGAAACGCAAGTTCTAACGTTGCTCAGGAGCCACCAGCTAACCTGCGGTGCCAAAGAGATGATTCCGGTTAAAAGGTGACCGAAAGCCTCAGGAATAAGTAAAATCGGATAAGAGCAACTAAGATTTACCAACGTTCTTAATCTCAGAAGTTAAGCAATCCAAAGTCAACCTAGTAAAGATTTGTCTAGTGGTAAGGAGGGAAGAAACTGGCTGACATTTCGAAATATCCTTAATCCGTAGTGGGGTAAAAAGCCCAACCTCTCCCCTCCCCCCGGAAGCCGAAAATACTACAGTTGGCAGTTCAGTTGTTAAACAAATCAGTGGGAAACTAACCGAAGAAATGAACACGTCCACTAAACATTATCAGTGATACCCTGTTTGTTTCGTTTGTCTCATGTAACCCTCACTGGCTAATCTGGATCTGCACTGCTAAGCACACAGTGGATTAAGTGGAATCCGGTGTGGTACACGCATCTGGACTGGAGCGGTTGTCTGCACGCACACTGATAAAACCCTCACTTTGCTCGTCACTGTCAACTGAAATAATTTTCAGATTACATTAAACGATAGTGTGATGTTTTCAGTCTAGTGAACATTTAACGTGATTTTTGTTGCCGATTCACACTAGCGTCGCCCTAAGACTTGTTGGACATAGTACTCTCACTGAATTCACTGTCGACATGCTTATGTTTGCTAAATTTGAAGACATTCTCGTTATTCTTGAGAATTTATTTACCAGGTGTTGACTGAGATCAACGTGGATGCGAAGATGTTTTAACTTGGACATAAATATCAGAGCAAGTTTTGATGTAGTTAACAAACTGACCGTAATGGATACGGTGTTCATCATGCTGGGGAATAGGTAGTTACTTTTTGTGCCAGTGCAAATTACTGCTAACCGTTAGCTGTTGCTTACGCTCTGACCAGAGTAATCCGGCTGATTAGGTGATGAGTGAAATGCTTCATGAAAACGACGAATGTTTCCCAAGACAGATACCAACTATTTGCAGTCATATTCCTGATTAAGTCGTGAAAATATTGTTCGCTGATGAAAACTAAATCCAGACTAGTATACAATCCTACGGATAAGTCGGTTATAACGAATGGATCATTTTGCTGAGCACAAACTGTTCCCATTTTGATCCACTAGCCACTAACTCATATGTATGAGATGAAAAGAGAACTGATAAAAGTATACGCTGGAAACACCTGAAAAAGATTGATTCTGTACTTAGCAAACAGCCATTTGAAAGCGTGAGCCAGTAAATCACTAATAATTACTTACATCTTCTTTAAGTATTCCAAACTTGTACAGTTTATATATAACGCCTACTGTAAGAAGTTTATTGGACGACTGGTTAGACTCTGAACAAACAGTACTGTTGTTGCCTCATGTACAATGAACCAACGCAGTAGAGTCTGTGGTTTAAAGCTTTGAGAAAGGTGAACGACATGTTATTTTAACCATTTTCCTAAACATTTATAAGTGAGATAATAAATTGTCATTTCTGATTGTATAAGGGGTCCAAGGTAAACGCTTTAAAGTTCCAGTCATAAAGCCTGCGGCTCTATACAACAGATATAAATAGGTTCAACCATATTCAAGTGGCCTTATTTCTACTATGAAACTGAACACAATCAGCCTGTTGTTTTGACTAATTTTGTTTGCTCTTTATCACATTGTTGGCTGAATCATTGCTTCCCAACG
The DNA here is from genome assembly GCA_013368495.1 of Paragonimus heterotremus. Lineage (NCBI taxonomy): Eukaryota > Metazoa > Platyhelminthes > Trematoda > Plagiorchiida > Troglotrematidae > Paragonimus > Paragonimus heterotremus. The sequence continues at coordinate 39,665 of LUCH01002797.1, read as the reverse complement.
ATGTTCAGGAAGACAGTGACAACAGCATATAACATCTTTGAAACCACGAGACTTACTGTTCAGTAGCCTGAACAACCTAGATCCAAACAAGATAAATCGGAAGCAAAAAATGATCAGCCTAACAGTTTAGATTGTAACAGTGAGATCTCCGAAACTAGATCTTCAGTTCTTCCAAACATTACTAAGTCTGTTTCGATAGAGTAATTTGATTACGGTTCTTCCATGAAGATCCATTTCTTGAAAAGTGTCAAACTACAGCGATTCATCAGGTTTTTTGGATTTACTAGAAATACGGAGATTAGATCAGGCATAGAAACACGCAGATACCTTGATGTATGTTGAAGTGTTTAGAAGTTCAGTGGGTAGTGGAATGTTCGGTCTACAACTTTTAGGAAAATCCATCCACTGCAAGTGTGTGGTATTAGAGATGAAATGAATAAAGAATTAGAGAGTGGACATTCCGATTGAGTGTTGGAAATGAAGAGAACGGTTGATGTGCCTGTGAAGTTTTAGTGAATCACACTGCAGTAGAAATATGAGCTAAAAATTGTACACCCCTCAAAAATGGTGGTGGGGCATATCAACAACCCCAGGTGCGACGATCACATCATCTTTGAAACGACGATAGAATATAAAACGACATGGTCTGGTCAACTTATCTAGATATACTGTCGAACTGAATGTATTGCTCCGTTTTGTAATCATTTGCTCCATTTCTGAATCAGACAAATAACTCAAGGGAGACAGACTTTTTTAGCTAGTCCTTTTCAAAAAGAACCACCAGCTTCGAATTTCTATGTTGTTAGAGCTCGTAAGTGGTCCATATATTCGCCATGGCTCGGGTTAGAACTCCGGCCACGATTTCTTGAGGCAACCGTGTGTTGTTGACCTTACATCAGTCGCGATTAAAGTATCGTATTTCAACACTCAAGTAGTAATCAGGCTGATCGAATGTTTCGACAAGAGGCACAGAAACTGTCTTGTTAACCCCAACCAATAACCACACGACTAAGACTTCCGAGACAGGCCAGAATCTCTGATCTCATTAAGCTTGCTAGGATATGCATTACTGACAATCTCCAACATGAGCAAAAGTCGAGTATTGTGCTTATTTCTGAAAGGGGCTGACTGTAATGTTTATCTGAATGTGGAGGCTGCAATCAAATGTGAGTGATTTTTAACTTGAACAAACAAATCTCCGACTACTCATCAGTAATCAGAAAAAATACCTGAAAAAAGCATGGATGTTTGAGTCAAAGAGTATGAACTTTAGAATACTGACAACAGCAAAAATCGTTGTTTTCAATCATCTATCAGTTGCACCAGTACTCATCTGATTGGCACAAAACTAGCATTTGACAGCCAACGATTAGCGAACACACAATTTCCTAGATTGAGACGTACTAAACGGAACAAAATGTCAATAGTCCGGGGACAAACCGTTCAGACCGCTGCTGCTTCTGCTATTCCATAGTGCTTGCCATTTAGAGCCTGAAGTAGTGATCAGTTGCGAAATCTTCAACAGAAAATATTTAGTGATGGCCCATGGATGGAACCACGTGAGATATCGCTCTCATTTAAAGGTGTCATCGCTGGCTGATAAAAAACAACTTCGATCGACCAATATCCTTCTCGCTGTTAGTCTTAAGCAGTTTTATATTACCATATATTGGTGTTATATACATATCATCTCAAATATATAATGATTTAACAGCCTTGCTAAATACAAGGCGGTTAATACAAAATTAACTAACGGCCAATGGCTATTCAGTATGTCATAGTTCGAACGACATATTTTTTCCCTTTGGTAAACTGCTGATACCAGGTGTTTCCGTCGCGTCTTCTTGGGCTTCAGTTGTGTTTTTGCTGCTACAGACCAAAATGTCGTTTTATGCGTGATACGTCTGTCCCTTGTTAAAATTTCAAAACTGAATACAATTCACTGACTCAACTACTAATCGAACCTTTTCTTTGTCAATGCCGTGGATAAGGGTTTTTTTACATTGATTGTACTCCATCCATCTGAGGATGTCAAGTTATAAGTGATTGACCACTGTAATTACAATTACTAATGCGAGTTTTCCATTGGTTTCTTCAGACGAGCGATTCCGTTGATTCAACTTGTTAAAAGTAGTTGATTGGTTGTGTAGATTCAAGAATTGATAAATGTAGCTGGCATGTTACCGTGTCGTTTTTGTAGAGCTGGAGCAGTTGAAATTGGAAGAACTATAAATTGTACAAAACGATGCCGCTCGAACATCGAATGGTGTTGCAGTTATAGGGAGCTCACTTTGGTATTCATTCAACACATCAACAGAAGATTCTTCGGAATTACTCTGGTGTGAAAGCTAACAAAGAGGCATACTGTGATGTCCGTCGGAGTTTGACTCATTACACTATATCAGTGCGAACCGACAGCTCGGCGTCTGCAGTCAGTTTCAAGAAGCAGTCATCAGTGCGATCGTGCGTGGTTTTAGAACTACATTTATATGACTTCAACCATGCCAGACGGTTGGCAACTTACGTTTAAGAAACGATCAATAGTATTTTGGCATGTCCCATGATTTATGTCCTCGTGAACAGGCCGTCTTAAAACGTAGAAGGTTAGAGTTCATAAGAGACGTGACATAAGTGGTCATAGTGAACAGGAGGTTTGGAAACTAATGAAACTAAGATTGGAGGATATAATATAGGAGTACGGGATAGGCTAAAATGTGCGGCTAAGAAAGGGTCACTAGCATCCCGATTCGACAGGGTGGTCGATCTTCAGGAATCGATGCCACGACGTCTTTAACTGGAAGGAGCGTTCTAATGTCAACCGCTATCCTGCAGTAACTGATGTTGTACATGATACTATCCAGAGTGCACTGAGAATCCACGTCCACATTTCACCCGACAAATAGACGGGTACACATAGGCGGCACGTGCACAAAAATTACCAGCAACCAACATGAGCTACGGGCAACTCAACTCGAACAGGAGTCGGACTGTGTAGAAATAAAATATCCACCTGAGGAATTGTCTCGTTTTTAGATGGACCACCAATAAAAGGATTGTGGATAGGAAGATGAAAAGTTATTGAATAGACCATGAAATAATTAACCCGATTAAATGCCTAATAAACCCAATGGAAGCAAATACAAACTGGAACAGGCGAAATATACCCTAATAAACCAATTAACCTAATTGCACAACGAACCTAATTACAACTTCGTAAACCCTCAGTTTTGTTGTTTAAACGCTGCACGCAAATCACATCTTTATACCCGAATATTAGCGTTTGATCTGTGTTATTCGAATGATGAGGAATTTTTCCACAAATGCGTCGATGTGCGACAAACATATGTGTTTTAGTTGATTTAACATGAAACTATTATGTGCTTGATGTGCACAGTCGAGGTTGTGGGCAATACCTTTCATCCGACTCCGTCATTTTTATAATGGCTGTAGTGCCGTCCGCTACTTCATAACTAATTTTGCGGTACCAGGTCACACGGTCCCCAGTGTATGCATCCAGCTGCTCGGTATTACTGAACGACGTCTCTATGTATTTCTAAAAACTGTTTATTCATTTCGACAAAATTTTGGGCCCAGCCGACGTCGATCCTGTAAATAGGACAAATACCTCGTTTGAGTCACTTCAGCCTTGTGTGTTTATGTGCTAAGCCTGCTCTGTTAGATGGATTATGAATTCTGATAGATTGCGGTTTCAGACGAACAAAATCAGTCAAATAAAATAAGTCACAGTTCGGCTGTGGAAACAGGCATAACGTTCAGTGGATTTGAAAAAAGCTAAGAGTGTGACAGTCAACCAAATTTTTTGAATCTATGAAAAGTCGTCAACCGAAGTCAGAGGTCATGGAACGCCGTCATTGGGATTCCAAGTCGTCCAGCTTCAAGAGCGAATAACAGTAGAAACGGAACGATCAACGGCTCTGTCCAATCAACACAAGAGCAAGGTCTACTGACAGGTGTCTGAAACAGCTACTGGCTTTTGACAGTACAAAACACTATCGTGCAAGGCAATTCAGTAAGGTTTTCTGGTCAGATTACCAATGGATGAAACGGTCAGCTTTTCTTGATTACGAACAAAAGTAGCCTAGGTCATATCGGAAAGTCTCACATTTAGCGGATGTGATAAGAACCTCGGATAATCAGTTACAAGTAAAAATTAATCCGTAGGAAATCCACTCATATAGATGGTGTTAACGTGTTTTTAGATTGTGTTTTGCTCGAAAATCCAGCGATAGAAGATATCCAGTGGTTTTAGTAAGGATACAAGTGAACAGGCTGTTGTGGATGGAGAATAAATTTTCTGTTCTTACAGCTCTTTACTGAAAAGATTTTTTATTACGTTATGTGTGTCAAAAAAAATCGTGTACCAGCAGGACACTATCTTAGTGCACGTTTCACACCACAAAAAGACGACAGCTTCGGTGATAACATGTGTCATACTTGACAGCATATTGCCAAGATTTACAAAAAACGACAATCCACCGAGATATACTTAGTCACTAATTATGGGACGATGTTGACATGTCTTGCTCCATAGCTGACTTTAGTTATGTTCATTTCCCTTGTTACTGTTGCTCCAAAGCACATTATGGAGATGTTCTGTAGAGATGAACAGCGCACTCTGTGTTCGAACAGAAACGTTCCAAGATGATGTTATGTTTTTCACGATCGTTTCTCTGAATTTGTTCAATTATTAATAAAAATCGTAGATTGTATTTTTCTATTTGTAATAAGTCAATATACATATACATTAAGTACCACTATGTTGATTCAAAAAATGAGTTCATAAAGAACATAAGGAAGAAAAGAGTGTGGTCTCGTTAAAGCTGTTCGAATTTTCGAAGAAGTATGCAGCTTCTTCAGGCCCAAACCCATACAATCACCAGGACCATTTTCAGTGTTTGGTTAAACTTATCAAGCCAACATAAATTGACTCAACTCACAAATGACCACTCACTGAGTTGTTCACGTAGTCCACAGTTAATGAGGTTGGAGCAGGTCCACGTTTTAATTCGAATCTAATTTTCCGACTAAGCTTGATGATGATGGTGTTTGAACAGTGGGACTCTGCATGTGGCGCCATGTTAAAGACAATCAACTCTTCGGGAAATAAGGAATGACATACATCCCATGCCATCGTGATGAGAGATGCTGAGTGCAATATAAAGGCGGGCAAGCATCTTGGACGCAGTTCTCACATGCTCACCGCATATTGTGGTCGTCATTCAATAGTCTCATATGGGAAGAACCATGCATAGGTCAATCGCGGGTTTGCTGAGTCGGTATGACTGAAAACATTCATGATCGTTTGGTTGCTTAATTTTCCCATGCTTGGTATACAGAAGGTGAACTAGGATGAGAGGAACGTTTGAGTCCCATATGTTTCTGTTGCCAAGCGTTCTAACGCCTGCAGCCCGATTATAATACGTTATCAACCGGAATATAAAAGGTATGAGTTTGAATTATTCTCGTATAGTGAGCGAAGTACTCATCCTACGTTTGATAGCAGTAACACCGAAAACAAATTCCGCACAGCGGTGAGAGTTTACAAAGGGAAAACTGAAATCAAGTATTATTCTTTGAGGTGAGGTTTTACCAGTTTGTTGAAAACTTAATCAGCCTATTTTTGTTCAACCACTGTAAAGTGTAAAGTATTTATTCTGAGTTTGTGTTTTGTTGCCCAGTTTTTAATCTCCTGCATATGTGTAGGCGATTTGAGTTCTCCCCATGGATAAGGTTTGCTGTGATAGAACTTGTAAACAGAAGGTTAATTATCAACAGTGAAAAAGCAGTGTTAACTTTGATCTGATTTAAATCCCTCCTCAAATTGTGTGGTGAGCCAACGGGAATCCTTCTCCTCTAATAATTCCCGATATCCAATGGGTTCCATGAATGTACACATGCTCATGACTAACAGTGTATTAATCCAACTGTCCATTGCCGACTTTTGAATAGTCAGAAAGTTTGCACACCAAAAACTAAACACTATGCTCACCGGATCAACTCTTCCGCATTTAAATGGAACCACCAGTTTCTCGTCTAAATACTCAAAGGAGAAAATCTAGTGAGCACAGTCAAGCTTAAAGTGTTCAAGTTCGATACTCACGATGTTAGTGTCAGAAGTCATTAAATTCCGTTTGAAAGTATCGCGACCAGATGCTTAACATGGAGCAGTATTATTGATCGAACGGCTTCACAAATTATTACAGTTTCCCCCGATGTGAAATTGCGAATGACATCACGGCAGAATGAAAATGTTAACTGGATGTTCGGATTGTGCAAGCGTTTTGAACAATTGCCACATTTTAAAGCACTTTTCGACAAAATCTTTCGTTTTCATGTTCACCCGACAGATGTCGCCCAACTTTATTTAATTGCAAATAAAACATGACGCCGCAAGTGACATCGATCAAAACTTCGGAAATGACGTTCTAAATAACCTACCAACAGCTGTCTTTTGTCTCCGAAGTAGTCCGAAGTGATCTGACAATAATAGTTTCGATATGTAAACTAGTTGAACTTCGACATTAATTCTCTGAACTGTTTATGGAATAGTTAATGTTTTATCGATATGAGTTTTCTAAAATGAAAAAACAGCACATCCTCACCTCATTTTCAATTCTACTGTCTTGTGAATGTGGCTGTGTAGACCCGAAATCATTTGCTTATCAATGTAGAAATAACAAGTGTGTTCCAAGTGTGTTTCAAAGTTACATTAATACGTAAACGAACCATAGTCGCATTGCACAATTTGTAGCCCTATTTTATTAAGACAATCAAGCACTATATGAGTAGTATGTTGCCGAAATGTGTGCAATAAGACTTCCACTAGCAGTCCACACAAGCGAGATACAAAATCAGCATTAGTTTTTTTTACAAGGATCGTTACACCCACCTTAAACTTGTTTATCTTATCTTAGAATCCTTTTAACCCGTATTACCTAGCTGGTTGTGCACGATCATCGCAGTTATCGTTAACTGCAATTTTTTTGCACGACACGTAAAAATTTGAAAATAGCCCGCCAGTTAGTCACCTATATCGGATGAACTTCCTCTCTAAGTAGCAACAGTTGACCGCCAACTGCTACCCAGATCCGTTTAAGGTGGCTTGCATATTAAAGGCACGGGTTCATGTTGGTCATCCGGGCTGTTACTCCCAGTCCTCAAGCCTCCTTTCTTGGTGAGCTATTTTATCCACAGAAGGTCACTTCGTGCTTCATGCTGCAACCCTTTTTCCTATACATCACAAGCATTCATAAGGTAACCACTCTGCAGTGGTCGCCTTTCATCACTTCGGCATGGCCCTCAAAATTCTCTATCTCCAAATTCAGAGGTTATGGTCAAAGCAATTACGAACTTGAATTGGTGACGGCACTGGATGTAGAATCCGAAAGGCTGTTGAGTCCAAGACAAATTATACTGTGGTAAACGATGCATTGTACATAGAATACGACATACCGTACACAGTAAAGAACCACGAACAAAAGTTAGTTGTATGCATTGGTTGTCTCGGTTGATCAGTATTTGATTCGGTCGTTGTGCCGGTTCCAGAAGTCTATCTATGATTTTCTACACAAAGGACGAATGTAGACATCATGCCTATTTCAGTCAATAGTAGTCAGTTCGTTATCATCCGACGATATTACTAGCACGCCACTGCTACAAACACAATGCGACAGGTGCCCGCATACCGACAAATCCAACAATAGTAATGATGGTTAGTCTTGTCTTCCTGGCGTAGCGTTACTACTCTGCAACCAAAAGAAAAACTGTTTGACTGTTTCCATTTGGTGGCTCAGCAGGTTTGTTGCTGTACTTGTATGCTGATGGAAAGAGACAGCAAGCTCAGAACACCTGAATATGCCAACTGATAGACACCGGTGAGTTGTAAAATTTACACCTCCTGTCGAGGTTGGACGAATGAATTGCACGTTTTCAATAGTCACGTCAATGAATATGCTACGGCCTGCTCTAGTTTATTGGCTTCAAAAAGGAATTTATAGGGTTACATTTAACTGAGAGAAAAATATTCGTGTAAGAAAAAACGGGCTGCGCCAATCTGTATGAAACACGCTATTTACTTTAAAATCTTATAGTAACATTTGTCGTTCTCCACATTTCGTCTTAAGTATTTATCCGCTAGACCAAATCGCCAAAAGACCTGCGAAAATAAACCTTTCTCGCTGTACTTTGTCCCGTTCATTAATTATAGGCACAGACTCCATATGAGTTACTGAATCCGCTATGTGGTCTGACAAAATCAGACGCAACATCTCTAGTACCATAAAAAGTTATCAGGTAAATGCCGTCGTTGATTTTTTGCAGTCTGTTGTTGTTATTTGTTGGCATATTATTTATTTATCAAAATGTGTTAGGCTTGTCTGATTGCAGGTTGATGAATTCTGTTCAAATTCTAAACAATAAAACATTTCCCCTCATACTTTATAATTTCAGCATCTCCCTTCTTCTTCCGTTCTACATCCCACCACACACTGTTGAACCATTATATTCAACTAGTCAACACAGAAGTCTCTTCAGTGACAAACATATGATTTTGTGACGTGCACCTGACGTTAATTCATCCTTCTCTTACTTATATTCAAGGCCATCAGCGGTGCCCTCATGCATTCCGATTTTCTGTTCAATGCTCTACTGATGCATCAATAGCATTTTTCAGTTGACTGCAGCAGGACTTAGTTTTGGACGGTTCGATGTGTCCTACCCAGCTGTAGTTGGATCAGTCCTCTTAAAGTACTGGGCCTTCAAACCGTTCTCTTATCCAGTGAACAGCACACTGTTTATTCAACATGTTCCAGCTTTGTTTCTTCTGGATATAACAGTTAAATGGCTTTTAGTACGCCGTTCATCTTACACAAAGACCAGTTTCCGGCCAGGCCGTTGCATTATCTTGGACTGCGTGGGTTAGACGGTTAAGTGTTCATTTGACATCACATATTATTCAGCTTACTGCTTCCGTACTTTGACGAGAATCATAATTAAGGTTTGTTATATATGTGTTGCTTATTTTTATTCTGTTTAGCATTGTATTAAACGTCTGTCTACAATGTTGGATCCGACTTTAGATATTCGGAGAGATCGAAGTGATTGTCGCTTAAATTAGATTATGTTAAACATTCGTCCCATCGTCGTTCAATGTGCCGCTAATGACTACGCGATACTGATCGTTTTCAGGCAGTGCAGAATGAGCGACCGTTTAATGCTTTCCAGCACTGACTAACTTCTCTTTTTACAGACGTCGGGTTTTCTACACGGAAAATGTAAACTGACGACTCTAAACATGCATAAATACAGTCAGTTTTAAAATAACCCAGCACCGTTCGCAGTCAGTAGTAGATACCACGGCTATTTTGCTGTTGTTCTTTGACAAGGTTTGATGTGGTTATTAGGTTAAACATCTTTTGCTTTTTCTTTCAGAAGCACATTTATGAAGGAAAATCAAAGGTGTAGCCATTGTGTTGTGCGTCTGAACAACACTCGAATCAGACATAAACATTTTAATCTTATGGCTAATGATCATCAAGGAAGAACTTATAGATTGTAACAGGAAAATGGCAAACAGTCAATATGGAGAATCGAAGACAGATACATAACAAAATAAGGGAGATTCAGATGACCAAGTTGTTGGAAAAGGTTGCGTTGTGTTATGTTTTATATTATATATATGGTGTCTAACATTCAGGACCTCCTCATATCGGACGGCATCGTTCTATCTCACGAAATCACAGTGACAACCATCAATGGGTCTGAGATTCATCACCATGTCAAATATTTTTTATGTAGTTATATCTGCTATTCTTGAAAATGATCAACTGGTTATCCGCCAAATAAACTAACGGTATATATATATATATATATATATATATATATATATATGCAAACGTTTACAGATGAACTTCAAATGGCTCAGTGATGGATTTCAAGAGACTTCCATGTATGAGCCTAGGACCTCAAAACAGTAGCTAAGATTGGACAATAACCTAGTCGCAATCCAAAAACCGGCTTTGAGAAACCTAATCATTTCACTCATACAAACCGTAATCAAGTAGATCTACTCACGACAGAAATGACAATAATATGAGAAAAAATGATTGTTCCATTTTGTCAGTCTAGTGCTACATGTGTCAATAGTTTTCTTTTTACGCTGATGTGTCCTTGGCTTCGGAATCTGTCGTAATAATTAAACTCCGGTTATCCGAAAATGCAGTATGTTTAACTAAAATCGTGAAAACAGTCAACAAGTTCGAAATAAAACGAACGAAGGAGCAAATATTCCGTGTCAGAAATACAGAATGGACAAAATGTTCGAGCAATGGTTTTTAACGTATTATGAAGGTTTAATGGAAAGGAAATTGTCCAAAAAATGTTATGCTTGTCTACAAATGGCAAATTGTTGAGTGCAGAACAATTGTATCTCCTAAAACGAGGCGAGATTATAAAAATGTCATGTACATAAATCTGCTGTAGAAGCCAACATTTTGTTGTCCGTGGTATTTGATTTATGGTTTGTGCATTTGCATCTTGGTCCAACCTTCATACCTTTATAGAAAAAGTTACCAATGAATCGAGCTAACTTGGCAAACAGTTTTACAGCATGGAACGAAGTGTATAATCAACACGTTAGTATAGTGGCTCTAGAATGCGAAATTATTGCATGCAACATAAAACGAGGTTGAGAAACTTGTTCGCCAGGATCCATGTTTCCAAGAAAATGGTAGGCTCATATGATACACTCTTGTCTTCTACAGGTTGAGCCCAGAGGAGGAACAGTGGGAGTTGTGCCAAGTCGAAGGAAACTGGTGTAGATTCACCAGTCTGTTACAGTTGATACTTGTGCCAGAGTAAGTAAGCGTTCTGTAGACCCCTGATCAATTTTAATTTGGAGAAAACTAAACGAACATAAGGGAGGGGAAATGTGAGTAAAATTAAAGACTTGTGAAAAAATGGTCGAACGGCGGCGTTCATTGGTGGTGATAGAGCCGTTCATTACCTTTATCAATCACCATTCCGAATAACTCTGCGACCACACTTAATGGGGACAAAACAACCGCTGCTCTCAAGATTCCAGTGTGTGCTCCATGATTAACCATGAAAAATACAGATGCTCACTTTTAGAAGAGCTTTGCATAACGCAGTCAGACCAACTTGAAAGCACGTTAGTATTATAATCTCAATGAACTGTTTGTTACGATATCAGGTAGTCTAAACTATTAAATCTTTCGATTACACGAAACAGTTGTCTGATGTACAGTCAAAGTAACAGCACTCGTACAATAAGCAAACAATTCCAACGGGGTTATGACAAGTACAAATACTCAGCTGTACAAAAATTGGACTGAGTGTTGACATCACCAACAAGCTCACTCGTGCCATACGGTAGGCTTGAAAAATGTAACACTTATATTAGAGTAAGATCGGTTCGGAATATCCCGTAGTGAAAAAGAAACCCAACCACCTAGTTAAATGTATCAGATATGGTAGTTGCTACCTCTCATGATTACGGGGATTTCCTCTGCCGAGTAAAAAAGATTTAGGAAACAAGACAATGAAATGGTATGACAATTGTTTGCTGGAAGCAACTTCAGCTTCCTAAGTCTATTTGTTCGTGAATGTCACCTGGCGAAAGAACGTCATCACCTTCATGCTAACATTTGGTTTATAAAGTCAAATAGATCCTCAGCGAAAGGTTTTTGATCCCAGCACCTTACGTGCATTACTAAAGGGAATTCAATTTTGTTTTAATACACCAGTTCTGACTTACGTACTTAGAGGGTAAATGGCTTAAACGCGTCAAATGATGAGTAGATTCTGTCCGTAAAGATGATGAAGATGATGATGATCACAAACATGTTGATGATATGAAGCAGGAGGACGAACACCAGGCAGTTAATAATGCGTGAGTACGCTTTTCCGCCGGTTGGATACACACTGTCACATACGACTAAAATTTGGAGGTGTACGGATGTCTAACCATCAGATATGTACTGAGCAAACGCCAAATGAGAAACACCCAGTGAAGTTTGAAAAACAAGCTTTTTACAGATTGCAAAAGTATACATGCGAAGATTTTTGTTGTTCGTCTTTTTTACTATTACTATTCTGTCACAGCTACGTTTAGTAAACGAAGCACTTTCCTCTTTTGTAGTTGCAAGTCAGTCGGTCAGTTTGCGTCTGACAAGCAAATTATCGATTAACGGGCAATTAATAATTAACAGGTAAATCAATAATTAACCATCTGAGAGTCAACCATCAGAAGTTTTACAGCCAACCTAGTAAATCAACTGATGAATTGATGCTTTTGAACCTATCCGTAAGCCCTCAGTATGGTCATTCAGAGTGGTTGATGCTGTTGTGATTCAGCGAAGTCAAAGTAACTGTCCGCCACTTCGTTAGTGATCCCCGGGACTAGCCGATACTATTTTGTACCTAAAACCTGGAAATCATATGTAGACAAACTCAAACCAGGCGTGGCTGAATGCACTGAATGAAGCTCTTCTGACAACTGAAAAGCCCTCCTAAAATACGAGAAGTGTTCCACTCTTTGAAAATAAACAGGCACTTGTGAAATTGCAGTTACACAATAGGCTGGAGGCCAACAAGTTCATCAATCAGCATGAAGTAAAATTCGGAGGAGTAGAAAGGCCTAATTATTTGTCCCGTAGCAAGAGCGAAATACGGAATTCATTGGAATTTTCCGCGTGGCAAAATCCAGAAGATAAAATGAACTTCGCATTCGTACCTAAATTCGACATTGCCACGTTTCATTCACTCTAAATAGTCCAGGTTCGTACACAAATTCACTCCCGTTATTATTCTTTCATTCCGCCCCCGTCTAATTTTGAACGCTTCAGCTGTTCCTCCGTTCTATTGTATGCTCACTCAAAATAGTCGTTCCTTGCATTCACGCGTTCTCATTATATATACAGCATGATTTTGCTTCTGGTTTGTTAGGTACAAAACACATTAGAAGAGAACTGTAGTGTGAATTGCTTTTGTATCCAACAATCAACCTCAGTCGCGTTCACAGTTTGTGAGTCGGTTCAGAATACACTTTTTTAGAATATAGTGCAACGACATATATATCTCGCTCAAAATGTTTTCAATCCAAATGTTCCGTCGTTTTTTTTTCAGTAATAGAGTGCTTTTCCAGAGAAGAAACACCCTCATAAAACTCTCGAAAGATACAAGGTTTTCCTAAAAACTAATAAATGATTTCCAAAAAGAAATAGCACCAAAGACTGATCAGAATACACCGATTTTGTTAAGGCGTTGGTTTCAGGGTGGACTGTTCGACTTATGTTTTCTTTTTACCAGTCTAAAATGGCGTTCCGATGGAGACAATTTAAACCTTCTGAACCTTCCTATTCGCAGTCAAAAGGCACAGATTACATTTCTCTTCGCATAGCCTCAGTAGTCGCGTACATGTGACTAATTGGAACTCAAATGAAGCAAATCGCAAAAGGACTATCTGGAAGTATGTAGCCACCCTGGATTGGTGAATAAACCAGTGTTAATCAGGCCGTTCGTCTTTTCAATACACACAGCGGGTTATCGAATTTGTTCTTCGACAGTTTTGAATTACAAACAATCACCAACACCGTGGACAATTATGTGATATTCCCGTTGTAACTGGTGGGCGACAGACGAGGTCGACTATCAACCTCGTTCCATAGCACTCTTTAATGTGATATGCCTGCTGCCACAGATTTCAACCTGTCTTTCGGTCATACAGCCGTAAACTTTCCATAACTGTGGAAAAACTAATAGATTTAATGACGGTTGGAAAATGGCCTATATATATATATATATATATATATATATATATAAGTGGTATTTAACTTAACAGGAGTCTCTTTCTTCTCAGTGAAAATTGTAGAGCCCTCTATTAATTAACCCATGCACGTTTGCGTACGTGTGTAGGAAAATCCACCTCGATTAAGAATTTATGGCGCCCCATCCATTTCTTCGCACATTAACATAACACATGTTGCTGGTAAACGTGACAATTTAGTTTCCTGCCAAACTCTTTAGTCATCGCGCAATCAGAGGGAAACGCTTTTGCTAATATATTCAGTCCATCAAAATTGCCGAAATATCGTTGTACTTACTAACAAAAT